>CAFUXE010000195.1:89863-108578 GCA_903364295.1 Serranus cabrilla
ACCTGGCAGGGCTAGCATAGCAGGGCTAGCATAGAGAGGCGGGAGGAGAGAAAGGGATGGAGAGATGGAGTTGGAGGAAAAGAAGGAGATGGTACACTCATCGGATCCACTCGAAGAAAATGAGGCTGACAGGTCAGAGTGTGCCCGGAAGATGTTTCCATTTTAACTCCATTCAAATCTGTAATCACTGGCCTCTACGTGAACCCGCTCGTCTTTACCACAAAGAGAAAAAAAGTCAAAGAAACAAACCTTGAAAAGGAAGTGGCTTGTATTTGCCTCGCCCCTGGTGGCGACGGAGTTCAAACCGCCTCCTGCATGTCATGCTCTTCCCCATCTTTTGTTCTGTCTTTGTTTCAAAAAAACCGAAGTATGCAGGAGATGTGTTGACAAGAAGATGACAACTGTATGCCGTCACCCACCTGCCCGGCGGAGCACGCGGAGATGTCACTGTCTCGTTAAATCAGGCCTCGCCCCGCCACAGTCCAGCAGGCAGATAATTGGAAACACAGTGGGGCAAGAGTCACACAAATACGTAGCATTGCAGTTTCACAGAGCCAGAGTGAAAGTTAATTCTCTCAAGTGAGAAGGGCAGCTTTGAGCCAGGCTCTATTTTCTGTCCGTCCATGTCTGGCAGAGAGGGAGGGGGTTAGGCCAAACACCACTCCTTACCCTAATAGCTTAAGACACAGCCAGCCTTTGCTTTCATCTCTCAGGGGGAGCGCTGACACAAACCATTTTCGTTCCTCTCTGGCCCCCCCCTCCATTTGCCCATCTACACATGTGTACTTCTCTTGTTGATTCATTTTCTCTTACCGAAGTGAGAGAAAGAAAAGCGCTTTAACCCAATTGTACCTCCAACTGAATTTTTTTACATTTTCTTTGGTGGATGTGTCCTCTGGCTCTCCAAACACAGCTGTGTGGCTGAAAATTTACTTCCTGACTTTTAATAAAGCGTGATTTTTCAGGGCACTGCTAGATACATGCCTGTACCAGATCTCAATACTTCAGAAACTGAGATAAGAAAACGGATTTAAGTCGAAAACTACAAGGTGCACAGTCAAGTTTTTGGTACATAACAAGGTGAATATCAAAGATACACATACACATACATGAAGTGTAAAATATATGGAAATGTGGAAAACATTTAATAAACACAATGATGGCGTTTTATTACATTTTTATGGGAATAAACAACGTAACAGTTTTAAAAGTCAAGTAATCAGTACTTTCATTTTGTAATGACCAACAAGTTGCAGTTACTCCATCCCTGATACATTTGCAGCCTTTAACTAAACACTGATCTTGCTAACTGGTTGCATGTTGAAACATGATGTGCTGTGAGCTCAATGAGCTTGTGTTTGTTTTTTTCAGTGAGGGGCCTTACATGCATCTGCACAGTTCACTGTCACAGAGGCTGCACAGGTGCTGTCAGGAACTTCAAATGATGAAACAGTTTTCATTGGAGTTGAGTTGCAAAATAATCGCAAAAAATTCAAATGTTTGAACATGGTAGATTCATGAGCCCTGGTGGCCATTTGAATCATATGTATCTATATCTAAAGTTAGTTACTTTTAAAAGTAATGTTTATGAACACTGGTCATTTTTCAAAAACATTGACATTGACAACTGATAGTGTGATTGTTCCTGTGATCTAAAATAATGTTTTACTGTTTATGTTTTTTTTTTTTTGTCATACTAAACCTGGTATTGGGGCAAAGATGGGTTGAAGAGAAGACAACAGTGTAAAGAGGTGGTTTCATATCATATCTCATCTCACACTGAATTAAAAATGGCGGCGGACACAAAGCTTTTAAACGAGGCTGCTCATTAATGCAAGAACTAAATTTTTTCATTATTTAGTTTGAATAGCAAAATAACATTTGTCAAAAGACAGATTCAGTGAGGAGAGCTGCGTAACTGAGGGTGAAATGCTTTTAAATCGGTAATTATTGCCATATTATGAAAACGATCATTTAAAAACGCTTGGATTGTGTTTGTCGTGCTAAGTTTGGAAGTCAGCAATATGAGGCGCATTTTTTATTTGATGCTTTCCTTCAGAGTGGCTGGGATGTGGCCCACGCCTCGAGGCCAACTTTGCTTTCTGGAAGCTCTTTTTCCTCATCCCGCCCTCCAATCCTCCACCCCATCAGGCTCACTCAGCAAGCACCCCCCCCAACCCCCTCCCCACTTCACCAGCGACATGGCATTTGCACTGCTGAGGAGAATGTGAGCTAATGAAAGTGTAAAGCCTGTGGTCACTAGAGTATAAAATTCACATTTGGCCAAGACCGGCTGTGCAATCTGATATTATGAGCCCCGGCGCACAGAGAGCGAGGGCTTGAAATAGCACTCAAAAAAGACACAGTGAAGCAAACACAGGAGACGGACGCACAGTTTAAGTGTGTTTTTGTTAAATTCATTCATGTTTTTGGACATCAGGGCTACATTTGCTTTATTCTTATTCACCTTTGTTTCGGATCAGTCAAAGACTCACGGAGAAAAGTGTTACATCCTGTAACCGTGTGGAGTAAAACTGTAAAAAAAAGGCAACATTTTGTTGCAGAGAACTCATCTTTGGCTTAATGAAAGAAGAGAAGCGAGAGATGAGCATGATGCAAGGTACTGTACGCCGCCATCTTGTTTCTTGTGTACACGGAGCAGCCGCTTGCTCTTTATCAAATGGAGGTTTTCTGTGGACAGAAATGAGGTCACAGACGGCGTAAAGATGTGACGCAAACAGCCCAGAAAAAAAAAAAGTATAAGCCTCTTTCTGTTGTGACAAAGCAGACTGCAGCACTGGAGATGGAGAGATTTCTGTACAATGAAATAAATAAAAGAAATCTAATTAAATCTCTGTTGTACCTCTCGCAGCTCCTCCACGCACTAAAAGTAAATTATCTCGCATGCTCTTCACAGACTCATTTTTTTTTACCAGCGCCTCACTCAGCAGCCCAATTTGCTTGATTCTTTTTGAAGAAGTTTTTCAAAAGTGTCCGAAAAAGTGAAGTAAAGCAGCATAATATTATCTGCGGACTCAAATGAAATAACGGCAGGAGAAGTTTTGTCAGTCTTTTGTTAAAACAGTAGCTCCACTTCATAAAGGGTCAAAAGTTCACCCACATTAAGAGCGGTTGACCTATTTTCTTCACTCAAAACTTGGGAATCCATCTTTCTTCAGTTGCTCCTCTAGCTTCTGTCCACTCGCATCAGTGATGGTCAAATATTACAGCCAGACATTCACGTAAAGAAGCTCATAAGAAATTACATAATTATGGCTGCAGTGAACACCGCTGAAGTAAATAATGCTCACATTTTATAAATGTTCCTTAGCTTCTCTATCAACCTTTGAGATATTGCAACAATTACTTTATATCCGTTTTTATAAAAGGCAGTAATATATATTATATCATATAGAATTTTTTTTCCGTATTTTATCATTTCAGACATTTTTTAACCACCTTTTTGTGGGGTGTGATACAATTCTACTGCAGGAAACCTGAAGAAATTTCAAAATCCCACGTAAATTATATGCTGCTTCACTTTTGCGTGCATTGCTAGTAAAAAGCTCGTCAAAAGGTCTCCTGCTGCTGTATGGAGAACCAGAGGAGAGTAGATCCCAATGGATTATCTAATAAAAAAAAACTGATATAAAAGGATTATTAAATTTAATTTAATAGGAATGTTTTGATTTTATGGGACTTTTTTGAATATACCGACTACCGACTGTATACCATCGTGTAATATATGTATGTATATTCTCTAAATATATATTTATTTTCTATTATTTAAATAATCTTAAAATGAAACCATTTTCATTTGATTATTACTGTAATAACCCAATAATAAAAGCTTGTTAAGATAAGTGATAAATATATAACACAATCAGCATTATAACTTTAACATGTACCTTTTGCAACATTAAGGCCCCTTTAATATATATATATATTCTTTATTTAAATAAACCTATATATCATATCATACAGTACTGTATATTCAAGCCACTTTTTTACTACAGTTTCAGTACAAGGATGCAGGATTTTTTCTTGTACTAGAGTATTTTATAATTGTGGTTTAAGTAAAGGTTCAGAATATTTATTTCATGGCTGCTGGCTTCTCTGCTCGTCGTCTTCCCACCCTTTGCTCTGTTTAACTATTTGAGTTCATAGTGCGATCACACAAAGCCTTGTGAGAAACTATACGTCTATTGTATTTATTATAATCATTAAAATGATCAAAACCTTCACCTGCAGACTGCAGACCTCCACTCACTAACATGATACTGATGAACCACTTTGAATCATAGTTTTTTCTCAGGCCATCGTGATGATTCATCATTAGTCACTATCATCAGTCTGTGTTCCAATCGTTCGCTCAGAGGATGAGCGCTTGATAAAAGACAGGGTCAGAAGTCGCAGAGGCAGAGACGGTTCCTTTTCTCCGGCAGAACAGGATAAGTGTGCAGGGTGAGCATCACGAAGGGCCAAGCTGGCAATTATAATCAGGCAGGAGCAGAAATTACAGCCATACCTATGTGATTGCACACTATCGCATTTCAGCGGGGCCGTCTTCTTACAGCCTGGAAAATACAAACTGCGCTGGCCTGCAGTCTGGAGCCGCTCTTATAGTACAAAGTGTATAATATTCTACTTCCACACACTCAGCTGTACATATGATACACAGAGGATCGGGCCATCTGAAAGGCAAGTTCACTCAGGGTGTATGTAGGCCACCGTGTGCCAGAGAGTGCAGTGGCCCTTCAGCTATAGGCCGGGATTATTATGGGGATGCCTCCCTCTATCTCCCTCCCTCTCTCTCTCTCTCCCTCTGTGGGCAAAGTCATACCATCTCCTTTATTTTTATAGAACCAGGTGATGCTGTGTTCGCTGTGTCTCAGGTGGACCATCACTCCAGGCGTTAGCCTTGTCCAACTAGTGCTCAGCTCATATGATGGTGAGATGTGGGCAAACATTTAAACCGTACGCAATTTAACACAGAGTTATCAAAGTTGTATTAATTATTTAACTTAATAAAATTCAATATTAGCCTGTTTTTTTATATATATATATATATAAAATGTATTTAAATTATAATAAACAATCAACTGACAAATTAGCTCAAATGATTTAAACAAAAGTCAAAATAAACCAAATGAAATCAAATATTCATATAAACTCATGAAATCATATCTCTGAATGTATTTATCAGTGTTTTTGTTTTTATTTAATTTGCATATATTAAACAAAAATATTGCTGTCTATGGTTTTTAACAGTTGCATTATTACACGGATTACTTTCTGAAATATGTATTAATTAACTATAATGTTGCGATACGAGAACACAGCACTGATTTTTTTTTAAACAATAAACTATGAACTTCACAAACGACACCAAATATATTGTATTTGTTTGAATAAATATATTTGAATATATGTCACAAAGGATTAGCAAAGTATCACATTACATTTTATTTATGTTATACACACGTCTGACCTTTTTTAAAACTAGTTTTATGTCAAAAAGCTCAAATCAGACAAATGAAATGAATACACAGAGAATACATGTATTTCACCTTTTTCTCCAGGGGTCACAACAATTAAAGCAACACATTCGATGAAACATTTTGTGAGAAATTAATTAAGCGTCTTCTCAGTTGCATATTTTCTGTGGCCCATGGTAACTTCCATACAGTATAATACAAAGTGAATATAAAGTTTTCTACCAACTGTAGATAAATTAATACTCATTATTTTACAATTAATTTCCAGCTATTTTTTTTAAGCTTTTATTTTTGCGGGATATCATTTACTCATGAGCACTTAAAAAACTAAATTAATTTATGTATTTTATTACCTTGTGCATATAAACACTTACTGCAATACAAAAAACTGCTTTTTATTACTAAGTATTATTAATATAATTTAAGTTGGGTATATATCCTCTTATTCTAGGCCTTGTGGGATTGTAGAGCATTTTGTCTGTCAACTAAAACCTTGAAAACTTGAAAAAAACATGCATTCATTGACAATTGCGTGACCCCTTGTTGTTTTGACATAAAATTTACTGTAACATTGAATTGACATTGGATTTCTTTCCGTGTAAACGTAATCCGTGAACATGCTTTGCACCTGAATGTCACCTTGCATAAAACATTTATCTTCAAGGCGAAAGTAAAACATTTTGAAAAAAGAAAGAAAGAAACTACATGCTTCTGCTTTTTCCCGCTTTGAGTGGAGATGTTCTCAGTGTCTCGTCCTTCGGTGTTGGAGTGGGCGAGAGTGGCTGGTCACTGAGAGGTCACTCGGAGAAAGACAGACGCCGTGTGCAACAGAATTACTGAGAGAGAAATGGAGGGGGGCATTGGAAATCACACTCAAATGCACACAAATCAAACTCACCTCTCGATGTATTTTTGTAACATTGCAGCAGTGGGGCTTTGGAAATGGTTGAAAGGGCTGTGTGGAAAAAAGGTAATGCACTTTCACTGTGGTATGCGTATATAGCATTTCAGCCAGCAATTGCCAGAGAGAGCCGCTCTGCCCTTTTCCATCACAGCTTTAAGTCCACACTTCAATCGCAGGGCTGGAGTAGTATTTTCTCTGACACGGTGCCCCCCGGTGCTTTTCCATGTCCCGGCCTCATACGAAGGAAAGTTCACACTTTATACCAATGACAGCCTCGGGCTCTTAACCTTGTTCGCAGGAGAAGAAGGATTCAACAGGTGAACACCTTGGACTTCTTTAATTTGCCTTTGGTATTCATTTTTTCCACCCAGTGAGTCAGTTGTAGAGGGAGGACAGTGTCGAAGGAGTTGCCGATCGGAAATAGTGTGGAATGTGGCGTGGAAGCAAAGCCAACAGCTTTTCATCCGATAAATCCTCACATATGCAGCAGTTTGTTAGAAGTCGTCATGCCACAAAGTCAACTTTCAAAATGTTCAGTAAAGTCCTCATGCATGCAGTGAATCCAATTCACTTTAGTTGGATTTAATAGAATTGCACAATTCCACAAGAGAGACGTTTCTGTCAGTCATAAAATACACAAAGAAAAAAAAAAGGTGTGTTTATTTTACCTCAGTTTTATAAAAATTAACATGTTGTGATTTTATGATCTTCTACCTTCAGTAGTGGATTTATTTCAATTTTTTCCACACAGTTGAACTTTAAAAAACATTGCCTTCCTTGTGTTAATATTTATTTAACAAATAACCATCATCATAACTATATTTGAATTTAAATAGAAATATAAAAACATACAAATAGTCGAGCGAATTGTTAAATACTTTGAAAAAAATCTAGTTTTACTTTGAAAATCTAAATTACATTTCACTCTAAAAAAACGTAAAAGACTGTAATCAGATTTTAATATAAATTATCATTTGAAATCATTTTATATTAAATTTCCCAATGTGAAAAGAAGACTTACATGTCAAGTACAGATTTTCATATTTAAATGCTTTTTACTGTGAAAATTGATTACATTTTATTTTGACTATCTAAATTATATTTGTGAAGAAAAAAACATTAGAAATTACCGGTCGCATGAGATTCAACTGTAAGTACAAATTAATTGCGACGAAAAACATGAAATAAATTTCTCCATCGGAGGAGTTGAACCGCATCCAATTGGTTATTTGATCACTTTATATATTAAGCTTTATTGAAGAAAAATAAACTCTAACATACATAATATATATAAATGAACATGTTCATATCCATATGAAGAGTTACTAAAAAAACTACACAAACCTTATATTCAAAATTAGCAAATTAAATGTATTTCTCCATATGAAGAGTTCGGCTGAATACATTAAAATTTTTAAATAACCTGTAAATTAAGTTTTGCTGCTGAAAACTGACACGATATTTTAGTTTACATGAAATTTTTTTTAATTCATATAGTGAAAAGATAAAGTAGTTGAATTATCAACTTTAATCAGCAGTTTATGTTTAGACAGCTCATAAGTGGACAAATTGTTCCAGTAGACAAACACACGGCGGAGATTCAAACCTTTTTTGTCCTTAAATGTCAGTTTTATCAAAGCAAATATGTCAAAACTTGAGGCATTTCCTGTAACCCATGCAGCGCAGACACCCCATGTCATGGATTAATGATGACGGGGTCAATTAGTCTGACTGATAGTCTGATTGGTTGTGCTGGAGCTATACACTAAAGCGCGCGGGTTCAGCTAGCGGTTTTTTCCATCGGCGCCCGTTTTGTACGGTAGACGGCACACTCGCTCCACATTAGATCAGCGGAGGCCTAATGGCTGCTCCTGGATGTGACACAACTGTGGCAGTGTGCAGGCTGACCGAGCACTCACCTCCCTCTAACACTTTATTTATTTATTTCCACTGTTGGATTAAAGCGCTTTTGTGGGGCTAACCTACATAACAGCTTGGTGCTGCCGCGAGCTCGGCGACCAGGCTCCTTGATACAGATATGATGAGGGTGCTTAGAAAAGGAAGACAATGCTCGCTCAATCAGTCCCATTGGCCCGGATCATTACTGAAATATCACACAGACCCCTTGATTGAGCTGTATTGAGTTTAACCACTGAAGCACATTATGCTATATTGAATAACTTGGTGGCCTAATCAAAACTAAATTATTTCCATATCATAAGCTGGGAGTGCCAGAGACAATTGGAGTCATCAGATTGTTTGTATTAAGCGCTCAGTCGGTTATCTTTTGTTGTTTAGATCATAATTGCTTTAACCCGGTAATAGCTTGTCAGATGTGAATATCAGTATTTCATACGCATAATGTAAGTGTTTAATTATACTTGTAGTTATTTGCTCTGGACACCGGTAGCTGTAAGGACTTAATATACAAGTTTAATCATTTACTGAATTCTTAAAGTGGTAAGGAAGGCGCAAGATGTCGAGTCGGCTGTTTAGTGAGTTAAGTTTCGAAGGTTATGACTTGAAGTGTGTTTCCTCATAAAAAAATTATGAATCAGAATAACATCTTATATACATTTTATGATAGAATTTACAAGATTTTCTTGATCAATTCCTGAATTAAATCACATTCCTTCACTGTATTTTTATTATATCAGTTTTGTTTTAAACTGGGGACGATTGGCATGTGGCAACTATTAATTAATCTACCTTTTTGTAAAAGGCGGTGGGCCTAACATAAAATTCATGTTTGACAGTTTTGTTCTGAAAAGGTGGTCTTCTGCTTTCACGAGACAAAAATAATTCATACACATTCAATGTGACTAATTGTTATTATTACTTTATTACTTATTAAGGCAAAATTACTTTAAGATTTATTTTTTCATTTGTCATTTCAGACATTTTGTTATTATCTAAATTGTAAAAATCCCACCAGTGGAAATGAGAAGAAATATTAATATCCTGTCAAAATTTTAAAAAGTTATGATGTGTTCCCCTTTAGTGAACATTTCCAGTCAGTAAGCTGAGTCAAACTGGGTTAGAATGATTATTTATTATCAATTTGGTTCAAAACACTAACATTATCTATTAAAATCAATACATGACAGGCAATATTTTGAATTAATATTATTAAATGAAAATAAATATGATTTTTTTTAAAGTATTATAGTAGCATAACCTGACTTTGTCCCAGATATTTCCATAGAGATCGCTGTGTGTTTCTGTAATTAACTGTGATGGTGACTATTTTTATTGCAACATCGTTTGAATTAAGCGAAGATGTATACAAAACAATGCGTATTGAAAGCATTTGTACCGGCTTTAACCGTTCATGTGTGTTGCTACAACTTGTTAAATTACTAACTAGGACAGAAATGGACATTTCGAAATGATTTCCTTGTGTTTTTAATTTTTTTGGAGCCCATATGTAAATTACACTTTGGCCGATATGGACTGGCACGGTGCAGCGGTTCATTAAAGTACGACGAAACTGTACACTGTCTCCATTGTGTTTGCCAGTCAGCATCTTTGACAGTTCACGCACTTATTGTAAATATTTTTGTTGGAAATTATTATTGCATTTGCAAACCGGTAAGTGCTGATGGTGCTTATGCACACATGTTTTTATCCAGATCATAAGTTGCTCCAAATACCACTGCCCTTTTATAATTTTCTTCAAATATTTTTTTATCAACTTCATTATTGTATATAGTGTGTGTATATGTATGCATACATAAATGCATGCAGTAATATATACTCTATATATCCTGTCCTGTAATATAATATTATCATTGTCCCTCCCTTCTAATACTCTGAGTGCATTTTATTGATAATACTTCTGTAATTTTACCCTAAAGTCACAGTTTTTAATGTAAAATCTTGATATTTTATTAATAATTTTACTTTAATTAAGGATCACAATATTTATCCCAACACTCCTACCACAACTACTACACTACATGAATAGAGAGCTACTTTAGCACACACACACATGCAGACAGACACTCAGGACTGCTCATTGAACAAATTTCAAAAAGGAATGTGACGTTAATGATGCGTAAAAGAGCGGAGATACAAACATTTTGTAAATTCAGTCGCACGGCTTTAAGTGAGAGAAAAGCAGCACATAATGATGACAACACATCGTGGCCTGGTTTAGTTATTGCTCTGCAGTCCTTGCTTGACAGCATTAACGGGTGAAAGGTTCACAGTCTGTTTCAGAGGTGGGGCTTTGGCCTCCGAGGTATTACGCCTTTAATGCTCCCGGGGGGAGATGAAGAACGCGCAAGGGGAATAGGGACAAATTTCACACGAGACACATAGGCACACACGTCCACTGTCCTGCTAGCACTTTGCGTGTTCGGGGATGGGGGCAGAAAATAGTCCCTTGCGGGGAATGGAGGACTGTGTGTTCTGATTGATGGACATGCTCACTGCCCTGTTGATGGCAGCACTGTCCCCGTCTGACGCCCACATGCAAAACCAGGGCAAACACAGATTACTCTATTAGGGACTTCAATAACAGAGTTTGTGTTCGCGGTGGCTCAAGGCATGGAAAAACATTTTCAGGAGATCAGGATTGGAGGAATGTACAGTGCATGAGTGAAATAAGTATCAAAGAGATAGAAATGAGTGATGTCGATGAGAAACGATGTGAAAGCCTTCATCTCAACAGGTACTCGGAGCAGCACCGAGAGTTCAGAAGCAAAACTAAGTTCAGTGTGGCCCACATTGTGCCGTCACATTCAGTAGACCGTCCGCCATGGCCGCCATGATGAACTCCTCATGAACCCGCTTGTATCTGTGGGAGCTGAGCAGATCGGGCCATGTGATTGGACACGGCCAGAGCTCCATATTTGGGAGATTACTGAAGCCAGGTTCAGGCTGCCATCGTTGCCCCCGACGTGTCAGAACAACGTAATCGCTCCACAGGCTTTTTAATTATCTTATAATATCTGATGTGTCCCACTGCCAGGCTCCAGGAGATAAAAGGCCCAGAAGACAGGGGGCTTTGAGATGGACTTATGTGTTGTTTTTGTTTTTTTTTATTCTGTTCTGTAAATGGTGTATAATTATCTTGTTTGAGGCATCTCAGACAGTCTGACATTCTACCCCGGGTGAATTAATGAGATATGGAATACATTACAAATATCAAGTATGTGTCATTGCTCCCCAGCATCCTAAGCAGTAATAATAAGTAATATTAATATTAATATGAATGCTTTTTCTTCTTCTTATTATTATTATTGTTGTTGTTGTTTTGTTATTGTGGTGTATGTTCTGTATAGTAATAGCATACATACATATGTGTTAAATCTTTGTATTATTTACAAATACAAAAGTAATTGTAATCATGACAAAGACAGTTTAAAACGTTTAAACAAAGTATTAATACATAGATACATGCTGGGATTTTTAAACTTTTTAAATTTTTATTTTTAATTAAATGTTACCAAAAATATATCATTTATTTTTTCCATGTACATACACCCATGTTTTATATTGTGTAATATGAATAATATTTCATCTTTTTAATTATATTGGATTTGTCAGATGTTACTCTTATTTTGAAAATATTTTATTGAAATTGTATTTCTTAATAAAAAACATGTATACATTTCTGTATTTCTTGTAATATTTCATCTTTTTAATTATATTGGATTTTTCAGATGTTTACTCTCATTTTGAAAATATTTATTTAAATTGTTTAAATATATGAAAATAGAATTGTATTTACTACTTATATGTTCTTCTATTACTATTAATACTTTTCATCTGATATGTATGGCTTACTCCAAGCTACATTCATTTTGAAAATGTTTGATTAAAATTATTATTATTATTATATATATTATATATATATAGTGTGTATTCTTTATATCTTTATTTATCAAATGTCACACTCATTTTGTAAATGTTTGATTTAAATGGTTAAAATATATAAAATGAATGATTTCTTAATTTATTGTTTATTCTAACAGTCAATTCAATCAAATATAGTTGTTTGTTTAAAGTTATATTTAATTTGAAAATGTTTATTTAAAATTCCTTTAACATAAAAAATAAAACTGAACTGTGTAGTGTAGATGCCATGTAAACGGACTGCGTATTGTATAAAAAGTATATAATAAAAAGTCTTATTTATATAAAAGAAAACATAACAATTTTTACTTTCTTATTATATGATACAAAGTCTATTGATTTGTAAAGATATAGGCTTATATAACAAATATTTTCCCTTTGAATCTAAAATGTATTTTGGCTTGAAAATAAAATCGCCATGTTTCATGCAGCGAGCAGAGCGAACCGTGCAGCGTGCACCTCAGGAGTTGTTTCAGGTCAGCGTGGCCTCTGGTTCACCCCGTTTTATGGATTAAAACACAAACAACTTATCCTAAAAACCTCGTGACCCTGTAGCCAAATTTACAGACTCGTCAGGGTTCACGGAGAGTTGAGCGATGCTGATGCAGACTTCTCTGATAGGGCTGGCGATGGCGTTACTGATGAGGATGGCGATGATGATGATGATGATGATGCGGAGGAGGAGGAGGCGGAACAGTTGAGGTGGAAGTAGCGGCTCCCTCCTCTTGCCACACTAACCCCTGCCTGAACTCATGATGTGTCTGTCCCACGGGCCTTTTCCTCACCCCCAAACTGTCACATGCTTTTTGATCGTCGGTCCCACCAAGCTTTCGCTCCCCCCAGCCGTCCAGTCTCCCAACCACAATGTCTCCAAATGGACCTTTCTTTTTGTTCGTCCATCTTGTTTCTCTCCTCTATGCTTTTTCCATTTCGCTTGAAGGCAAAAGTTGAGTCTAAAGAAAAAAAAATGGGAGTATTATGAAATATATGTCATTACCAGAATATTTTTTAATACAGAGCTGTGCTGCTACTGGTAAAACTCCAAAATCACATCTTTTGGTTCACAAATTTTCATATTTATTCTTCCCACGGTTTGTAAAATTTGTTTCAATCTTGTGTATAAAGCCAAAGATAATGTGCCTGTGTTTAACTAGCTATGTCAGTATGATTTACATCCCCCAGTTTGATGCACAGTCTACCTCAGAATCAAACTTTTAGAGTTAAGTCCGTGTGTCTGTGGCTGAGCTGCACTGACAGCCCCGGGCCAGAGCCGGTGGTGGCGCAGTAACCTCACAGTGGAGCCGTGCTCTTGATTGGGCCTTTTAGGTCTGTTTCTCTTAAGCAGGGTTTAGCACAAGGCAACAGCTGGCACAAGTTTATAGATGGAGGCCGTTGGTGAGAGAGAGAGGGGAGGAGAAGGGGGGGTTACGAGCAGTTTTACCCCCTCCTTTTTTCTTTTTTTCTCAGATAATCCAAGCACCCTGACCCTTGAACGAAGCCTGCAGGCACAGTTGTGGCCGACGGCGGGGATTGAGCACAAGAAATTACAGCAGTGGAGTGGGATAAAGCTTCCTAAAGCTTCCACGACCGGTCACTCGGCAACACCAATCCTGCTTTTTGATTGGTGAAAGTGTAACCTTTAAAAACTCAGACATCTCTTTGTAATTATATACATTCCTTCATGGATACTTCACAGTGGTGTGTGATGCAGGATGCCGTCCTTTGACATGTCTGTTTTTTAAACTTGAAATAATACCCTTTGTATTTCTGTTTTCTAATCCTTAGCTGTCACATTAGTATTTTAGAAGAGCAAAAACTTATTTTAATTGGGTATCTGACAAACTTTTGAGTCATTGAATCTTTACCATAGTTACTAAAGTAATTAAATGATCCTGTATCCTGAAGTCTGGGACTTTGGGATTGACTTCAAGTCTTATAATTCTCCTTACGTCAAATACATAAATATAGAGCCGTAACATTATTGGATTAAAAATGGAGCCCGTGCGGGCCACTATAGCACATTATACCACACAATAACGGGTAAACTTTACCCACAACTGTGTACAGCCAACATCAGGGCTGTTTTCATTCCAACAGTGATATAAAATTAACAGTCACACTGGGTCAGAACAGCCCAGCGGTATGGAAAACATTAATGCACGGATTTACATTGTGTATGATAATACTAACTATAATTTTGAGTGCATAATATAATGACCAATCATATTTGTACATATACAAAAAGGTATTATGTAAATTAAAATGTATGTGAAGGATATTGGTTGATTAACGACTTTACTAATTCCTAATTATTACCGGATAACAAACAGTCACAGTACACAGCAAATACAAATAACCACTATGACAAATCAAATTAAATATAAAATTCAAAATAACCAAATTACATAAAACAACAATTATTTCAGTGAAGTGAAATGCAAAACTATTTGTTGTGGAAGTTCTAGGAATTTGTCATTATATTTCATACATGTAATATTTAAAATTGAAAATGTTTTTATTATAAGTTATAATTATAAGTATTGCATATGTATATTATTGTATTTATCATCCAACTTATTAAAAACTTTAATTTGCATCCAACTGCCTGTTTTCTTTTAGTTTTTAATTACTTTACTATATTCTACTTTAATTACTTGTATTGTTATATACAACACTGATTGGGATGCTGTGTCATAAATAACAGCAGAATTCATCAAATACAAAACACATTTATGTGTGTATATTTACAAAAACATAAAAAAAAAATTACTTCCAATATTGAATATATTGTCTTTGTACAGTTTGATTTGTTATGTGTCACAAAGGATTAGCAAATTATTACATTTTATTTATTAAACATCACAGTTTTTTGGGAATTTGAGTTGAACTTAAACATTACATATCCTATAATGACACAGACAGAGAACTTTAAATGGAACTATTGGATCACATGGCAAAGGTTGCACTAAAAGTACATTTTAATTAAATATTTATAATTAAATATTTATGAATAGTAACTTAATGTGTACGTATGTTTCATAAAAAAAACCCCCACTTCACTCTGCTCTTATTGTTATGGCATGCACAGAAGGAAGCACTTTAACTTTTGTTTGGATTCAATGTATCAGGTTCAAAGTTCATCAACATTTAGAATTGTCTTATAATGTTACCGTGTCAGCTTGATAGATGACTCTTCTGCTGTTATCTGCCAGAGACAGATTTCCTCTGGACTTCGGGCGCGCCATGTGAAATATGATAGACAGCTAGACTGCACATGTGGAAATAGACATAAACATTCAACGGGCCGGCAGCTTTCTCACTTACAGGCTGAGCTGTGTGATCAGGACATTAAGACGTTTCAAAGTGTCATTGAGTTAAAAAAAAAAGGTAAAAACTTTGGTCATTTGTTGTTTGTCATGTCTAGAAATGTATTAATCGGAAATGATCTGTTTTCAATTTATTTTGCCTAATTACTTTATTTGACATTTTCTAAAAAAAAAAAAACCTTTTAATTGAAGAATTCTTTTTTCAAAACATTTATATTTGTGATCAATTTTGAACTAATGTCTGGCCGAAGGATTGGCTTATCACATATAGGATATGATTGTTTTATTTGTATGTATGCTTTATTTACACTTGTTTGTTTGTTTTTATTATTATTCTTTATTGTTTCAGTTTTCCCAGTTTCCAGAATTTGTTGACAGTGTAAAACATTGTGGGAATAATAAATTGTTATGTATAATGTTAAATATTCTAGGAATTGACTCATCATTATTTGTTTAAGAAAGCAGCCTATAGTGTCTTAGAATTGTCATATCAGTTCACAGTCAACATACAAAGGGTCTATTTTCATTAACAATAAATCATTACTTGGTCCATAATTTGTATCTGTTTAAAACCCCCACATAAGCCTGACCCTGCTTTAAACTATACAGGATACAGATGTGCTGTAACTGTAAGCTTTAAAAACAAGACTTATTGAAATAAACTAACATTTATTGTGTATATTTTCAAGAAATAGAACAACTACAATTATAAAAGTGATTCAGTCGCATTTTTTGTGTGCTTCGGTCCCCAAAGCTCTTAAAACGACTGCTCCTATCCCACTTCCTGAGAAAAAAACATCTCGGACATCTGTGCCAGCGCAAACATTTTTCAGGAGCAAAAGAAACACAAGTTCCTTCATGTGAAATGAAAAGTCGAAATATGTCCCTGCTGCATCCACTGCTACTTTCTCTGGTTACATTCGTCCCTCATATCAATAATAAATCAGTGCAATCGGACAAATGGAATGACTCCTTTCAGACATTTCTCCGACTGTATTTTTAGCCAGCTTTTATTTCCGCACATTATTTACTCCATAGGAACCAAGCAGCACGGGCAGCTATTAGAGGAAAAGATTGCACAAAATGCTCTGAGATTACATGTGTCTACCTTCCATTTCCATCACACGTGCTTCTCAGTACAGACGGAATGCTTTCTGATGCCAATGTTGTGTATTTTTCAATCCGTTTCTTTTATTTTAGAGTCCAGCCAGTGCGACGGCAGATGGAGGCATCACAACAGACTCTGCATTAATACTTAATACCGTGAAACATCGCTCATGCATCCTTTTAAACGCTTCAAAAGACACTAAAATGGGACAATTTCATTTTGTTAGTACTTTGAACCCAGCCAGGCCATGAATAGAATATTTCTGTACATGTGCAAAGAGATGCCCACTCTGCCAATTACACATGCTCTGCTGAGTGACCTTCTATTTTTTTATTTTACACATGCTCTGCTGAACCAATTTCTCCTTTTTTCCCCTTTTTTTGGTTGCTTTGCTTATTCGCCGTTTATTCTGATGACTGCAAATGAAAGAAAACAGCAATTGTGAGAAAACCACAAGTGAATAGAAATATAGAAAACGCCTAAAATAGCAAAAAAAAAAAAATCATTAAAGCCAAATCAAATGTGGCTCACTCCTCCGACAAATGTCTCTGTGATGGAAAATTATCAAAGAGTCTCAGTGGCCTCGTGGGCCCTGTCTCGTCTGTCAATCAGTCTGTGAATAAACACCAGGACAGTCTAACTGGAGTAACTGGGACACATCACTTTAACCCAATAGTATTTGCATCATGGGAATGACAGCTCTCTGGAAAGTGTATCAGAAAAAAAAAGTAAATCTTTGATAATTTGCAGCACTCATCTCTGGGAATGACCAGTAGGGATGCTGTTGTCTGCAAAATCCAACACACACACACACACACACATACACGCAGAGTCCCTTTAATCTCTTTTTACTCTTATCCAGTCCAGTCCTATTAGGTGCCAGGCAGAAAAAAGCTCAGAGGGGGACAAACTGTAGTCCCTGGGCTCTTTTAAGCACTCTGAAAAACTCATCTTTTTAGCCTCTCACTCCTCTGTCTACCTCTATGTGCCTCTTCAGTCCCAGGCCCCATAATGCCACATCAATACCGCAGTAGGGAGGAGGCACCAGACCAATGTAAACACGCAGGTCGACCTCGTTTTGCTCCCTGTGGCCTGACGCCGGAGAAGAAAACGTAGCACAAAGGATGGATGAAAAAGGTGAGACGTGTCATCTCGATTAGATTTAATAACAGAGATGGAGAAAAAAAAAACAACAACGGCAGAGGAGAAGGATGGAAAGACAGTTTAAACAGGATTGTTGGATGCTGTGCAGATGTCACTGAAATGGCAGCATGGGCATAAGTCAGGCAATAAGAATGGCCACCCTCTGAATGGCTCCTGTATGTTGGAGCCTGAGAGAGAGCCGAACAGGACCAGCAGGTAGCCGGGTGTGCCTCTCAGGACCTTAATCCTCCACACTCTGAGTGGGAAAGGCAGGAGGAATTGAATTTTTCACAGTTGTTACTATGGCGGTGGGAACCTGCTGCTGCTCTTTCTGCGAGTCATAAAGTATTCAGTCGGCGCTCCTTTACTGTTTGACACTTTGTTTTTCTCCCCCTGTGTACTTTTAGCCTGGACTGAAAGACTTGCTGTTTTTCACAGAATACAGCAAAAGGCTCCCACTGTGACATGCTAACCCCTTTCAAATGCCAGACCATCACTGGGAACGGTGGCTCTCAAGATGGAAGGTACATTATTATTATGCCAGCCAGTCCAAATGAGGTTTTTGTTTTTTATTCTCTAGTCGTAAATGACAAAATACTGTTGGGTTGTTTGATCCTGCCTTCTATGACAGAATGGTTTGAATTAAAAAGGGGAAAAAAAATGCTTGGTTAAAGCTACATTAATACATTTTTTGCCACTTGAGGCAGCAGAGACAGCTAAATAATCCTTATCTTCTAAAGGCAGAGGCCGTCCACACGTACGAAAACGATCTTTTTCCTCTCCGTTTTCCCTGGCAGCGTATCAGGAATATTTGCGTCCACACGGATCCGTCTCAATACGCTACTTCATATGCCAGGCCTATAGGTGGCGCTGT
>CAFUXE010000195.1:127474-150447 GCA_903364295.1 Serranus cabrilla
CCTTTGATCTACAGATGCTCCGATGTCCCACAGCAACTAACCAGCCAGCTCACACACCTGAGTTCTTCCATCTCTCCTGGGCTGACTGGCTATGGTCAGTTTAGCCTGTTCTGATTTGGTTGTAATTCTCCTCATTTTTATTCCCCAGTTAAACACAAACTCAACCATGGGAGGAATCAACAAACAGAACTTCTGAGATCATGAGAAATGATACCACAACATGGTCATTCTTTCTCCCAAGTCAGATACCTATCTCACAAAATTACGTGAAATGACCATGTTTTTTTTAACACCGAAGTACACGCTTGTGGCAGATGTGTGTAAAATACATGCCGGCAGCACGGAAACAATGCCAATGTGAAGTCTGTGAATCAGTGGAGCATTCTAAAAATAGCCCACACGTCATTATACAGATGCGGTTGACGCTTGTAAAAGAGGTTGCAGTTTCTGTGAATTTAAGCTACAAAACCACTGACCTAGGTTAAGGGAAAAAAACTTCCTGGTAAGGTGTTTAAAAAAGACAATAAAAGTAAATAAAAATATCAGAAATGGCCGAAGTGAAGCCTCTAAGGTTTTGTTAACAACGAAAGTACGTAAACAACAAAAGTTACATTAAAAACATTAATTCACAAACCATGAGCCACTTATGTAAGTTACGTAAACAACGGAAGTTACATTAAAAAAAAAACGTAATACACAAGCCATGGAAGTTACGTTAAAAATGTCTGCCGTTTGTTCACGTTTGTTGGGTCAGAACGTAGTAATTTGAAGTAATTTTGTGAGATCAGGTTGGTAGGAGAGGTGGTGGGTACTTTTGCATAAACTCTATGGTAACACATGTTCCCACTTACAGTTAGTAAAGATTTTAATATATGTGCTGGAACAATGATGTTCCTCACTGTGATGACAGACTTGCCAGCACCTGATGCTCACTACATTACACTTCCATTTAGAGACAAGTCAAACAAACAAGACACAACAAGTTTATGAATGAGCTATATGGGTGTTGGAAGATTTTTATAGGCTCACTCTCCCCCTTTCCTCCAGTCTTCATGCTAATTGGCTTAGTCACCTTCTGAACCACACAGACATGAGGTTGATGTAGATATCTTATTCCTTCTCAAGGCCCTTCACACATAAAATCCATCCCTGGAATGTTCATTAACATTTCCTGCATTGTGTCATGTCTGAATTGGAGCAGGGATTCATATTCAGGAAAATCTGTATCACCATTTCTGACCGCAAGACCACATAGCATTTCAGGGAGAATACTGTGTCGGGCCAGCTTTGTTGAATGAAAGTAACATTGCAAGAACAAGCTAATAAAGTGTGACAACTGTCTGACGGTGTCACGTGGAGAAAGTGAACCAATCACAAGGCTTTACTGATGATGTACTTGAATTCGTGACTTTACTGTCTGTGTCTTGCTCATGTTTACAGGGATGGCTGGAAACTGGACGGATTCAGAAATAAGTAACCCCTTCTCAGTGCACACAGAGGGTGAAACTGATAGACAGCTGTCCTGAACAGATAAAAATGCCTCTTTCACAACAAGCAACATGATTTCATGAGCATAAAACTGGAGAA
This sequence comes from Serranus cabrilla, assembly GCA_903364295.1. Taxonomy (NCBI): domain Eukaryota; kingdom Metazoa; phylum Chordata; class Actinopteri; order Perciformes; family Serranidae; genus Serranus; species Serranus cabrilla. The sequence goes on from CAFUXE010000195.1 coordinate 129,062, forward strand.
TGAGGATGAAGAGTCTTGGTACCACCAACCTTGCTGGAAACAAATAGAAATACAAAAGAAATGTGTTGGGGAAATTGTTTTGCTCATATTAAACTGTGATGCTTATTCTTGGCAGGCTAGCTATAAAATGTGCAAATTGTATGTAGTGTTAATAAGCTTGTACGAACGCTGTGTGTGTGTGCATATTTGTGTGTGTGTGTATGTGTGTTAACATGCTGCCTGCATTCAGCCTGCTGCCTTTGTGGCTAATTACCACTTCTGTTCTCCAATCTAATCTGATTAGAATTCCGTTTTCTGTCCTCAATCTTTCTCCTCTTTGTCATTCTCTGTTTCTTCATCCCCTCAAGAGGAGACAGTCAGAAGACATTGGTGCTGATTATATTTCAAGCCATGCTGGTGTGTCTGAATGCAAGAAAAGGCTGATATCCGTACACTTCATCATGGATTCATATCACATACAGCTGGCCATGCATGCAAAATATGACTCTGTAATGAAGCAGAGGGCAGGAGTTGTTCTTTGTAAATGTCACATTTTCTTGGTATCAGCAGATTTTGCTTTTTTTTTATTCACAATTTACACACTTTTCTGAGGTTGTACCATACATAATGAGTGTAGCAGGCGAGCCAGTGTTTCTATTTCTGCGTATTTTTCATTTTCTATTTATCAATCAATCCATCCATCCATTATTATATTTGACTTTCCCCTTAATTTAATTTGATTAAAATATTTGATATAAAATGGGACATCGAGTCCTTTATGCGGCCTCTCAAACCACATGCACACACATGCTGCTCAGCCTCAATCCCTCAGCAAATATAACCTCAATGTACAGTTTCCAGTGGCAACAGCAGCTGTCTGCTACTTTAAAGAGGAAAAACAAGCAAAAATAATAAAAGAAAAAATAACAGAAAAACAGCTTGGTATTAGCAGCATGTATCTCTAAATGGACTCTGAAGTGGCAGCAGGTGAGGGAACAGCCTCACTGACAAATGAGTCAGATATAAGGTCTTGGATGGAGACACAGCATTATGCTGTGTGACTGTTTGTGTACCACAGTGCATAACAGAAGCACTGTGACATCACCTTACTTAGTAAATGTAAAGGAGGAATACTGTGTGCCTGGCATAGGTGGGGATTTTGGAATAACAACCAGTGTTGCCGACTCTTTTCCAATGAATTTAGCTGGCACTTTCTCCAAAACTTGCTAAAAGTCGCCAGATGATGCAATGTCCTAATTTTGCATATTTAAGACTCATATTAAACTTTGGTAAAATCTTGACTTCTTTGGTTGTTATCTTTTATTTAAGTGTAAATGAAAGCATATCAACAACTTGCTGAATTAGATTAGTAAAAAAAAAGGAAGTGAGGAAGATGGAAATAGAGTCACACGAATGGACTGAGTCTTGTCCCACTTGATGACAGGGTACCTTGTATGTTTTCAGGGGTGACAATTAGGAGTTTGGCCTTGTGCTTTAAAAAGGCAAGAATTGTTTTGATAGATCCTGTCATTTCAAGTTCTCTTTTCACTCTTATCTACTGCTGTTCACCCACTATAATCATCCATTCCTGTCACAAGCAGACTCAGGAGCCTTTGTGGTTTCTGATCTTTGCAGTTCCTAACCTTTAGTTTCCGTCGATTGACAATTCACTGACTCTTTTATCTTATTGTTTCATCAACACAGCAGGTTCTGCTCTCAAGTTCGAAAGATATCACGTCCAATATCTGCTGTTTCAGATGTAAAAGCCTGCTGATTCAACTAATTTTTCCTTGCTAAATAATGAAGCTTGAGACCACATGCCAGTGAGAATCTCAGAGACGCTTGTTTCCTGCAGGGATCTAATCAGAAGGCAGCATCAGTGGTTCATTGCTCTACTGCGACTCAGTGCGTCAACAGATGTGCAGGAAGTTCACACCAGAGTAATTATGCCCTCTTTGTGTGTATTCAGCATGTCCATATGCTATTTGTGTTGAAACACGCATCTGCCCTGCTTCACCCCTTGGCACTTTACCTGCGGCTTCCAGCAGAGTTCCTGCCAAAACCAGAGAAGAAGTGTAGTGATGAAGAAGTACAACAATACAAGAGCAGTCCCAGTTATCTACATTGTGTAGCTTTTTAGACAAAACAAGATGGAGGGAGGTCACACTTGCAGAATTAGCCTGCCATGTACACTTTATCATCCCTGATGCAGTGATAATGAGAAATGAGTCATGCAAATCAGCCGAATAAATGTAGTTTTGCCTTTTATGTTGTGGAGGCCTGTTTGATTTCCCCCAGCCATCTACAGTACTTTTACAGGGTGATAAAGCAACCTTGTCTCCTTTTATATACTACTATAAGGTTTTGCAAAATTCATTTTGGTAACGTGACTGTAGTGTTTCTGAGGTTTAACTTCATCCGCTAAAGAGTCTAGCTTCCTAGTGTTAGAGCTGAGGCCTTAGAGCCTTCCTGCTCTGCCCGGATCTTAAATCTATACTTGGTCTTTACAGAAAACTCAAGACAACTGAATAGAGTTGACCATTTATTGAAAGAATCATAACCAAATGCAATGTGCAGCGCTGGACTCTGCAGTGACCCAAGTCAGACCACAGTACAGAGTGAAGAATCAAATCTCTCTTTCCACATTTATCTTTTAGGTTTTGGCCAAACCCCGACAATAGGTTGGACTTCGCAATTGGGCAATTTGGGATGACCCTGCAGCCAACCAGAGCTGGTCATCTTGTGTTAAACTTTCACTATAGAATTTATGGTGTTTATGTAAATGTCTGTTGTCACTGGAGTATCTCCACATCCCTATCTCACTCTTGTCAGCTCATAGGAAATTTACCTTATAAATCGTTGACTTTTACGACCTAAAGCCCACCTTAGGAATGCAACCTAAAAGCACTAATTTCCCCTCTGCTAAATGACTCTATAGTCAGAGCTGCACCCATTAACCCTATCTGCTAAGAAGCTGACTTTCTTATCCTTTCACTAGCTACAGGTTGAATATAACTTCCCCAACATTAAATATGCCCCTGGTAGTGTCAGGCAATGTCTACCAATTTGGCATTTGACAATATCTAAAGTGAAACATCCCTGCAGCACAAGGCATCCAGACTATTTCAATCATAGGGACAGAAAGCACAATAGACGGGTTACATAAACTATGAAGAATAAAAATGTCTGTCGTCTCATTCATTATTTCATCAGCAATGTGTGCATTGCATAGACTGTAAAAATAAGTGCATTTTTAAAAGTCTGAATTGGTTGAACAAATATTTACAGATCTGTCCTTTAAATCACAATGTTGGGTGAAGTAGTCGATGACTGTTAGCCATCATGATGGCGATGTCCATTGGCCCAATTCTTATTTCTGGCAACATATGTTCAAGTTTAGGAAGGGCTGTGGTCTTTTATGACACAGAAGTATCAGGGAGGTTATAGTTATTCTCCTGTGTCGCATATCCTACATGTTGTTGGTTTATGGCAATAAAACTGTTTACGTATGTGTAAATGAAGCTTCATGAACCATTAGCTGTGTTTGTTCATAGTTGTTTGCCCCACTAGATGGAATGGACATTCAATGTACTTTTAGCTGCCATCTTGACTGAACAGACAATGATTCATGAAGCTTCATTTGGCCATCACTACAACATATACGTTTGACCACAGGGGGGAGTGCAACTGTAAACATAACACTGACATATTTGATATATAGTACTAGTTGACTAGTCAGCAAACAGCTGTCTTTTTTTTTTTAACATATCCTATAGTCATGGAACAACGTCCTGTAGCAGTTATTTGTTATTTTGTCTGTGTCCACTTAATGAATCTCAGTCCAGTAGACACTTCTTAGAAAACACTGGCTCTTTTGCTGCACAGGTTGTGTGGTGCTGAGCACATTGTAAGTTTTTCTGAGTTTTCTTTTTTGCTCTAAAGAGTTGCCTTCAGATTAAGATTTTACAGATTAATGAGAGCCATCAATCACAATCAAAACCGTAATGTGCGGGCTGTAAAATGAAAACAAAGGCCTGAAAGATGCTAAAAGCACTCTAAGCAGCTTAGGAGAACTGGAGGGATGTTTGATGATTTACTTTGGTTTTATACCTATGAGAATTGTTATTTGATGAATTGCTTTAAAAAAAAATAGAATAAAAAATGTTCAGTGCAGCTTCAACCGAATGCTATTAGTTTATTTAAAGTCCCCCTCGATTTTTCACGTCCCTTAAAATGTCTAACCTTGATTATATTGACTTGTTTTGTCACTAGAGAGGTGTTTCCACATTTCTCTACTGACGGAGGAGATGTCTTTGCACTTCACTCTTCAATCTGAGTTACATACACACGTCAAGTGAGTGCCTGATCAGGCAAGCTAGATTAGGTACATCACTACTTCAGAAGCTGTAAAAGAAAGTTCAGACTTTTCATCACAAAGAGTAAAAACACAATGCTAACAAGGTCAAAGAAAACAACTACACTTACATTTCTGAAATGTTTGTCATTGGCCGATTTCGGTGCACAATAGACTTTGAGCCATGGAGCTCCATAACAGTTTAACACTGCTCTTTCACTGGTCAGCCTACCAAGCGAGGTGGGCGGGGTTTAGGCCACATCCAGAACTTCGCAGTGAGTGAGAAAGAGTAGATTTGGTTCCAGTCTTCTTAATTTTTACACACTTTAAAATGTGACTAAAGGGGGACTTTAAAATAACCAAATAAGCGTTACTCACGTACAAGGTCTCTTAAGAAAATAATTATGTATTGTATATTGTATGTTTTTCCATGAAAAACAAACCAACATCACAAAAAACAATTATGATTAATATCTGTCCAGGTTGCAATGTGTTTCTCTCAAAACACATTGCAACACATGCAACCAAATAAAAACATAAATTGCTTTTTGAAAATAAGTTTGAAATAATTTTTTTTATATTTAGGTAAGGAAGTTGCCCAACCAAGTTCAAGTTCAGTGAGAGGAGAAATGGTTTGCTTTGCAGAATATTAATTACAAAGACTAAGTGAAGTGCAAAAAGAGAAAAAAAACGAGACAAAAAAACAAAACTGGTGTTCAACTTGTCATTCAGCATTGTTTACCCCCTCTACATGTGCTCCCTAGTGTGTGTGGATGGAAAGTTTTGCAAGAACAGCTGAAATGACATTGTTTTGACATTGCATTTTTCCAGGTGACATCTCTTCCAAACCCCGGAGGCTACAGATTTATGCCTACAGTGACTGTGGAGAGGACAATGATGGCTTCTGCGGTGTTGTTTTACGACTTCGAGACCCTGAATATCCCATACGTCTTTATGTTCAATATGTCACTCCTTTAACGCAGACAACACTTCCCAGAGTTTCACTGTGCTCATGATCACTTCCTGGGACCAAGGTGGTGTGATGTGCAGATATGTGAGAGTGTACAACCAACAGGAAAGTAAACAAAACACACATTTGCTGCTGCACACTCACCAAACATTAAGTAGACAAAGGACCATGTGACAAGACTGAACGAACACGAGACGACACTGAAACTGCCCCTTCATCTGCGCTCACTGTGACATTCTTTTGAGTCAATTTGTACATGCAGATCTAGTTTCCTCATTAGGTTTGATTTTGTCACTTCAAACTCAGGAAGATGAATCGTTCCATCTGCTGTGCGGAGAAGTGAATTTCATTTCACATCTCACCACGCTTTTCATTTTCACACAAAACAACACAAATTCTCAGCTCCTCAATCTGAAAATTGTCAATACAAGCTCAGCCCCTCATTCCCATATGCTGCACGCTGATCTTTACAAAAAAAAAAAAAGGAAACCAGCAAAATGATAAACCTCTGTGGGATTGTAGCAGACTCAGCAGACATGAGTGAGCAAGAGTGACGCTCCCTCAAGCTGTCTGCCATCCATCAGTGCCTCGGTGACATCCTCGCAGCCTGCTCCGCTTCATGTTTTCCCTTCAGTTGATGAGCGGCGATGGCAGGAAAGCGTGAAATGCACTAGACTTCGTCGTCACTTGGCGGACAGCGATCTGTCTCCTCACAGACACACCAGTTAATTCTTGGAGAAGATATGGAAGAAAGGGAGGGAGGTGAATAGAGGTGAGATGTGATATCATCCTCTCAGAGTTGCTTTTTACAGATGACATGCTATTCCACTTCTCCTGACAATACGCCGGCTCCCGTTAAATGCCTTCCCTTCCTGACCCCCTTCTTCTTTCATTTAGCTTGCGTCTTGCGATTTCTGAGAGGCTTTCTTTGCCCTCCTCTCTCCTTCCATTTCATGTGTGACAATGCATCCTCCATTAAGTCTTTATAGGCTGATGGAAATGTCATAAGGGCATTGAGACGGCCATACATCACCCTATTCACTCCCTCCTTCTGCTGAGCTTTCATTTTCCTTTGCTCTCTCCCCCCACTCTGTCACAATGCAGAGCCAGATCACTGTCTGCTCACAATCACCACATTACCCAACCACATATAACAAACCACCCCCATCCGGCTTCATTAATGCCTACATTTTCAGATATGAAACTGCCATAATCTATACTCGGCACAAAAGCACAGCTGCTCAGGGTCTGCGTGTAAGTGAAGGATTTTCATTCTGACGCAGCTCTGCTTTGCCTTTAGATCCACATGCCTTGAGGGAGATCCAGGCTGCCGTAGGTGTATCAGTACTAATGCGGCGCTAGTGCACATCAGCTGCAGGGATTTACAGGAGATCTGCTTATTCTGGAGCGATTTTGATAACCAGGAAGAATAAGCCATTTTCCCATTTCCTGTAACGGCAGCATAGTCACCTTGGAGGCTGTCGAGGTGTGGGTGTAATAGGAAAAGGAACAGTGTCAGGTGATGAAATGAGCTGCGCTGAGCACCTGCTGGTTCCCTGTTCTCCACCCTGTCCCCTTATCACATTACAGCTCAGATAGATGGTACCTGAAGCCCAGAGGTAAGGGATTAATTTGTTTAAAGCTCCGCAGACTGCTTTGACTGACCTTGGTTGGGCGGAAAGAGAAAAAAGAAAGAATCATTTTTTTCTCTCTCCCGTTTCTGCCCTGCACACTCGCCTCAAGGGAGAAGAAAAAGATTAAAGGAAAGAGGGAGGCCATATTTCTCCTTTCAAAAACTCACATCACTTTGTAATGCAGCCACTGGCTTGTTTCAAACAATACATCTTGTTTGCATATCCAGCATACTAACCTTATGATTTCACCATGAATAAACCAAAGTCGTGACAATTGCACATACATGGGGATTACATTCAACTTTACCAACCAGCACTCAAGTGGGGATGTGTAAGAGGCTGAATTGTAACTTGCTACAGTTGAAACACGAAAAGTTTCTCAGTGCAACATTCAGAGAAAATATTACAATTGTGCTGACCACAATTAGGCTAGCCCTACAAGTAGGCTAGCCCAACTCAGCACCCCCAAAAGTTGTGTTGAAAAGTTATTGTTTCAAACTTTTAATTCGTCTTTCACAAGCTCAAATACTGTCCCAAGAAAGAGTCAAAAGTTTGTAGATTAAACATAATATATTCATTCATCTTCCGAAACCGCTTATCGGGGTCAACCCGGGTCACGGGGGCTGGAGCCGATCCCAGCTGCATTGGACAAGAGGCGGGGTACAACCTGGACAGGACGCCAGTCTGTCGTAGGGCTGACACATATAGACAGACAACCATTCACAAGCTCACTCACACCTACGGGCAATTTAGAGTCACCAATTGAACCTAAGCTGCCTGTTTTTTGGACTGTGGGAGGAAGCCGGAGTACCCGGAGAGAACCCACGCACACACGGGGAGAACATGCAAACTCCACACAGAAGGGCCACGGGCGGGGATCGAACCTGCAACCCTCTTGCTGTGAGGGTTAAAAAGAACACCCCACCACTCGCAAATGGTATGATCCTCTTATGCACTCTCCCAGTTCCTGCACTGCTCTGCAGCTCTGAAGCAAGTCGGCTAGCGCGACTCGCGCACAGGCAGCAAGAGTTGTTCAGCTGTCAGGCTGTGGATCCAATAAGTAGCTCAAAGAAAGTGTCTCACACTTTCATATATTATCCCTAATTACCAACACCTGATAATTATTACCAGTCCCTATTTTACATTACAAACCCACATATTACATTTAATTTTGTTAGGAAGGACCCCTAAAGCTCTGATCCTAGAATCACCCCTGGTGCCGACTCTGTGCTACACAAGCGGATGTGAATGTGTCATATGTATCATATAAGAATGTGTGTCTCAAACGTCTGGGAAATGTTTGTTTTGAGAAAGTTGTCACCACACTGCAAACTCCATGCTGTACTTCATCATGACATCATGTCTGCTGTATGTTTTGCCGGATACAGGTAAGGATCAGAAAAACCAAGCGACTAAAACTAACCCAGAAATGCAAGTTACATCATCAATAGCAGGTGATGTCTTGCTCTAAATAACAGCCTGCGGTGTCACCTAAATGGCCTATTTATGTGATGTTATGTCACACTTGACATGGATATTTCCAACCTCACTTCAAGGCAGCTTCATTTACTTCACTGCAGCAAGACAAGAGAAGACCAGGGTGTGTGTTGGAAAGTGCTGGACACAATTTGAAACTATATTGTACCAAACAGTCCCAAAGTTGTTTTCAGCCCCCCTTACCAAAATGCTGACCCCACTCAAATGAATGGGAGTACTTTTGGGAATGAGTACCTCAACTCTGTTTTAAATTCCACCTGACACAATTGAGTCAAGGTTGCAACTGCAAGTTGCAAGCCATCAGTGTTTCATGTGAGCATTAGAGCACTCTAGGTACTATCAGAGGACAAAAAAAAAACAGACATAATCTAAAAGAGGATCTGAGGATTATTAGACCAGAGCAAACCCAAAATGAGAGAGAACATCAGTAAAAATGAGCAGTTGAGAATGAACTCAATAGCACCAAATGTTCATTTTCTAGAACTTCTGATTCACCTCTTGCTCAGAGCTGATAGTAAGTTACACTTACTTCCACATCCACCTTGGTATTAGACTGTGACAGCAGGTCACAGAAGCAGAGAAGTTCACTGTTTGTTTTTTCAACAACAGAGTTGTTAAAAATGGAAACCTCAAATGGAGAAGGCAGGTGCGCAAAAACATAAAACAGGCAGAGAGACAGGATCGAAACTGGATCTCTGTTGCTCATGAACATGTAAAGAATGAGATGTAAAGAATCCTTCTAAAAACATATTTTATGAATGCAGAATATGTGGGCAGCAGGACAGGATTTTTGCATCAGAAGTGCTTTGCTTGCAGTCAAAGTAGTACTGGCCTATTACATTTGAGTGGGGTTTGGTCAAACGTAGGTCTGGAGAGCAAAGAAGGCAGAGCGCATTGGCTGAAACACACTGCTGCTTTTGTGTCTGCTTTGATATTCAGATATCTGTAAGTTTAAATGCCGTGTGGCCCTAAAACACCGATAAAAAGTGTAACAATGATGTGCCTGAAGTCGAAAAATGAAGCTGAAATTAATTCTTTATTGACAATCAGAGATCTTGACTGGAAATATGAACTGAATTACAGGATAGTAATATTAATCAGGAAATATCCTAGTTTGGTTTGGGTGCCAATACACAAGTAATATGCACAAAAATACAGACACACGCGCACAATAAATTCCCATCACTCTTCCATTTATTAGTCACGTCACAGGCCAGTGAGATGAGCGTGCTGTTCAGAAGGTGTGGCTGTCAACATCAATAAGGGCTTTCCAGTATGAGGGGCCATTAATAGTAAAGTAGCCACTCCGCATGTTGTCACATATGAATAATGGTTTGCATAACAAATCATTCCGCTGTCTGACAGATATTCCAGCGTCTGCACGGGCTGAGGCTCTGGTTGCAGCACTTTGCTCCCATCAGCAGCCCCGCTGCCTGATCAAAGCTGAAGTTGAGGAGCGGAGGACGGCCAATTGGCAAAACAGATTTTTCCACGTGGATGACACCTTGTCGCGTGGCTACAGAGAAGATAATACAAGGAAAGGTTATGCGCCGTGGTGACGGAATGAATCACCAGCAGTCATATATAGTTAGTGTCCCACAGCTGGGGTATAATGATGTTTTCTAATCATCCTCGGAGGTCGCTGCACCTCATCTCTCACTGATGACATCTTTGTGGCAAATGCAATTTGACCAGAAAACAACAACCTGTATCTTCCATCAGCCAGTAACTTTCCTCATCACTTCTGTCACAAAACACAGGCGGTTTATCTGCCCTCATAAACAAGACAGCCAGGACAACATCTGGACTGTTTCTAACCTTTCTAAGTGAAATGTTCTGCTGCTCCCGTGCCAAGAATCTATCGTTACTAATGATGGAAAATAAACTTAAATATATGAGTGATATTGATGATTAATTTTCAGGACATCCTGTTTCTGTCCGTGTGGTAGAGGAAGTGTCTCAGCGTGTAGTCAACGGTTTTAGGAGACAGCCGTGTGTCATACGAGGACAGGGCAGCCAGCACCTGCTGAATGGAGAGAACTGGCAGAGAAATAGAGGAGCAGTCACAGAGAAACCAGGTTACACGCTGCATTGCGTGGCCCGTAGGATGCCTGTGAAACAGGTCACTAGTGGCCCGAGTGTCTGGAAAGAATTCAAAATCTATTTGAAGTTTTGGTGCAGACTGAAAATTCACAGGTGAACTTAAGCTGCATATATTCTATTCTACAAGTCAGCTCAATTTCATATTCATGCATTACTGGATTCATTTTGGATTCATTGTACTGAGTGAGTGAGTCATTTTCTCAACTTCTCCAGAAACCCACCACCAGCTGAAATATATATTTTTAATGGAATGAACTTATCAAATAATACTTAGAGGCTGTGAATGTTTCACTCTTCACTCTTCTACTGCTGATCGCTGATTAGCCGCCTTGAGTCACAATAACACATTTAAGAAGCTTAACGCAGTCTCATCAGTGATAATTAATTTGCCTCCAACGTTAAACATTATGGGTGGGAACAATACATATAAATCCTAAATCCACAGCAACAGGCAGCTCTTCTCTAAATCCTTTAGGATGAAATTCTTTGATGTTCTCAGTCAAATTTAAAAGGACAGTTCACATTTTCCTCCTACCTGTAAAGTTATTTATGAGTCTAGATTGTTTTGGTGTGGACAGGACTTTCACCCAGGAGACTGTTTCTTGTGTCCTGTGTGAAACCAAAAGTCGTAAAGTATAACAAGCATGCATTTAATGCTGTGCATTAGCATGGCTGTAGACTCTTAAAGGAATAGTTCGGCTTTTCTGAAGTGAGGCTGCATGTGCATGGCACTCACCCAGAGTGAATGTATTACCTATTGCAGTAGATCAGGGGTGTCAAACTGATCCAGTAAAGGGCCGAGTGGCTGCAGGTTTTTGTTCCAACCAAGAAGAAACACACCTGAATCCAATCATTCAATCACCTGAACTGTCTTCACTCAGTTGATTAGTTATCAGTATCACCTGTGCTCCTGCTTGGTTGGAACAAAAACCTGCAGCCACTCGGCCCTTTACTGGATCAGTTTGACACCCCTGCAGTAGATAATGTTGGCATTCAGACATGAACGAATCACCAGAAAAAGGTTGAAGCAAATTTCCAAAACAGCCATTTAGATAAACTGACCACATATTAGAAATTTGAAAGGTTTAATTTAACCTGAAAAAATGTTAAAACTTAATAAAGTTACATACAAACATTGGTCACGCCCGGTTGAATACCTCAACTGCAATGCATTGTGGGGCAGATGATTATGTACATTAAACTCAAGCTGTATTGCATAAACAAAATCCACATTGCTACCCAGTGTGAATGCACTACGTGCACTTAATTCTAAGTCATAATTAGTATACGTATTAGAAACAGAACATTAGTCTTGTTGGCTTGAACTTATATCCATATTAATTCTTCTGATTTTCTGTGCTGTTAAAAATATACTAAAGATTGAAATGTTTCTCCAAAAACAATGCATAATACAGCAGACAAGTTTCAGGAAAATAGGGCACAGTAGAATATTAACAACCGGACTGACCTTTAGGTGTAAAAAAAAAAAACAAGAGGACGAGACATTTTCTATATGAGAAGAAAAAGCTGTGAGTCATGAGGTCAAAGTTAGCTCAACCTTCAATTAAAGAGACATGCTCTCATCACTCCATGAGCAGGCCTTCAGGATATCCAGGCCAAGGTGCAGGGTTAAGAAATTCTTTCACTCTGTCCCGGCGTGTCAGCAAATGTCACAGTCATATTCTCCCTGCACTTTCTCAGCCTTCAGTCTTCCCTCTGCTGCGGTGTATGTCTGACATTTACCAAAGTGGCCTCTGTGAGGTTAAACTCTGGCAACAAAAGTTTCAAAAGTAGAATGCACCTCGCATTCATATTCCTGGATATGAGAAGAGATCAAAAAGTTATCTGGAATGACACTGGCATTGTGCATCAATCAAGTGCAGATTTGTTAATCTTCAGCTTTCCGTTGTTGGTCTGAGGCGATCGAATAGGAAGATTTTGTTTCTGTGTGGTTGCATCAGCTCGGCTTTAATGAGACAGTGTGTGCAGGTGCAGGCAGGCCAGAGAACTGATATTGAAGTCCTCATCAGACCTGGGAGTCAGGAGTCGCTGACTTGGAGGCTTTTTGTTGGTCTATATTGCTGAAGCACCGTTATTGCATTTCCCTCTGTAAGCCATATTATGGATGGGCCGCAACCCCCCACCCCGACCCCCCTTCTCACCCCACTCCCAAGGTGTCAGTTGAGCTCTCTGCCTCTCCCTTGGCTGGCTGATGGGATCACAGGTGCTCCACTGTAGCTGATGTAGCAACATGGGCCGAGGACTGAGTGGAGAACACGTCGGAGCTCATTACGAGTGGGGAAGATATCTGGTTGCAATACTGGAGGTTGTAGCGGTCTTGTTAATTTATACATTTTTATTGCTTATATATCTATTTTACTTTTAGTTTTTTATAAAACAATAGGCAGGAAAGAGATGAGGAAGTGATGCAACATGATTTTATTCAACACTGGTCTCTTATAATATAAATCGTCATACAGTTATTTATATTACTAGTCCTAGTCTCCTACAGTGTCTTCAATGCACTTCTATATTTCACACATAACACATAAGCATTACTCATTGGTTAACCGGAAGATTTAGTTTAGATATGTTTGTGAACAAAGCATATATATTTGTTATTTTGTGCAAGGTACCAATATTATCCCAATCACCAGTCCAAGATCATTCTACTGTGTGTAAGATACTGTGACGTAGTTCTTCAGTTTTATTTGGGGGCAAGTTATGCCTTTATCATAACCGGTAGTCAGTAGAAATATGACAACTGGGAATAACGTAATGAAATAAAAGTTTCGCTCTGGACTAGGGAATCGTTTAAAAATGTTCAATACCAGTACTGACACAAGAACTCTTAACACGATATTGAATATATTGTTATTTAGTAACTATACAAACTTGTACAACGAAGAATTATTTGAGCTGTGTAATTAACAACCACTGAACAAAGCATTGACAGATGTGACTGAGTTGGGTGCTAACTTGCTAATTAATGCTAGACTAAAACATAGACTAACTATTGTTGTTGCGGTGGTGGACCAATCAAATGGCGCATTACTCGAATAAAGCTTGCAGTGATTGGCTGTGAGCAAAACCATAGAGAGAGTAAATTTGTTCTTGATCTGGGAAGTGGGCTCAAAAAGATCTGTTTGCAGGTATCGTTTGACAGCTGCAGTTCTCGATACTAGTCGGTGCCGGGTTGTTTCGGTCGATACCTGAAAGGTATTGAGTACCGATACGCAGCCCTACTCTGGACGCAAAGCCGGGAAGTTATGAGCCGTAATCAGCACCTTCGGGTTATGCTTGAATAGTAGTTGATACGTCATTTGTCTAATCATTGCCAGATATCAAAAGAGTTTCTAGCTGGTCAGAATGATCACACTCGAGGGAGTGAAGAGACGGCGGATATAGTTAAACATGGGGACACCAACAGTCTCCTCTCAGGGCATACTGTTGTTCACATTAAAAGTGATAGAAAGATCAAGAATGGAAAAGAAAGCTGAGATCAAAGTTGAAAGCAAGAGTTCATTTTCACCTTTGTACAGCAGGTAAGTGACATTGTAAAGTGCAGGGTTGAATTGTTAGTTTTGGAAAGTTAAGGCCTAAATGGACGGCACTTGTATAGCGCTTTTCTAGGTATACGTACTGTACATAGCTGGAACACCAGCCTCTGCTGTGTAGTTGAAGTCAAATATTTATCTCAGCATATACCCTATGGCGTGGCTACCTGATGATTGACAGGTCACAACCACAGTGCTCTGTGTTTTCATCCGCACACACTCTCTCAAAAGTTAACCCGAATATTTAGTTAATTTAAAATGTCTTGTTCAGTGTTCAGTTCGACTCAAAAACACTCGAAGGAGTGAAGGAGCCTCAAATCAACATTTGAGGCTCTTGCTAAACAAGCTAGTTAATGGTAGCTGATGTTGTAGCATCATTCTAGCTCCCAGTCCCTTTTTGAGCATATACCAGTTGCAAAAAAAATATGGCATCAGCCCAAAACCAAGATGGCGACAGCCAAAATGCCAAACTCGAGGCTTTAAAGCAGCAGCCAACTACATCCATTGCTATTTTAATTACACCATGTGGATGGATAATGCTTTCTTCTAATATCCTTTAAAATATACACCATTTACAAAAAATCTTTCTTCCTCATAACTACTCCAGCATGGGTTTAACCAGTGCACATACACATTCATTGTGCTGTTCAATTTATTTTTGATCTTAAACAACACTACAAGATAGAACCACATTCTTGCACTCAAGTCATGATATCACACTTTATCGATTTAGGGATTTAACAAAGGTCTCTTATTATATTAATCACTCTTATCATACGTCTGACCACCCATGTTAGATGACCTTGTAATACAATGGGTATGCAGCGTGTGAACTTCTTTATGTTTAATCTTTCATGGACAATTTCTCAGTGTAATCTGAGTACAGGGAAAGAAAAATGATTTGTAAAGATGGAAGAAATTAAATTCTGCTAAACTATAAAGGAGAAAAAAGATGGATAACCACAAGTGGGAATTAACAGTGGCCAGTGAAATAAATCGGAGGGGGAGTGTCGTGTCTGGTGTCAGGAAATAGTCAGAGGGAGAAAGGAGTAATCTGATTGCAATAGGACATTACTCTCTGCTCGTGTCCTGGAGGAAGAGCAGAAAGCGGCTGTGTCCTCTCTTAAGTCCTCTTCCCATTAGGCCTTGCATCGTTTGGGAGATTAATAGATGCTCACGCGTGAACACTGCCACATTTGTCAGCTGCCTCATCCGATAATATGGGGCTGCGGGCGTGTCTTCTCCTACCTCCACTTTAAAAAGACCTTAAAAGGTCACAGTGGGAGATGTTGGGAAATGAAAATGTGCAAAAAATACATGTAACCTGCAAAAAGAACACAAAAAGCCTGCTTGAATCTGAATACAGACATTAGTGCTTTTGTTTGTTTGTCAGAAATCAAAAAAGTCAGTAATGAAACATCATTAGTAGGATAATCTGTTTGTTTAAGAGAGACATCACTGCACCGCCAAACCCCATCTGTCTCATCTGTGGCTTTATCTGCAGTCATTAAGAACTGCACAGAGTTTGTTTGATCATGCCATTGTGCTTCAACACATGCTGTATCACAACATTACTTGGAGAGAGAGAGAGAGGGAGAGAGATATCCCAACAGATGTCAAAATAAAGGCTGACAGAGAGCGGATGAAAGTCTGAAAAACCTCTCTGGGATTGCACCATAATTCATGCTCGACGGGGCTCGTCGGTAACTCATGCCAGTATTTATTTCTTTATGCGCTGTTAATTTCGGGTATCATAGTGGATGTGGTGATGGCTGGTGATGTTGGCTCTACGTCAGGAAGGACGGCCATGTTTGTCCAGTCACGCTTACAATCAGGCTGCTTGGCCAGCAGCCTCAGTCTTAGAGCTCTCCAAAAAGTGTCCACGCCAATTTTGCTCGTACCTCCACACACCTCTGAGAAACAACACATTTGCTGAAATATTTAGGGACACCAGTAAGGTGGCATGAGGTCAGGACTGGGTTGTTGTTTACCTCTGCCGCTGGAGCCGCAAAGACCCCTGTGCCGTCCACAATGGCGGTCGGCGTCTACCGCAGCTCGGAGAAACACGACAAGGCAGGAAGGAGAAATTTCCCATTAACTCAGGAAATTGGTACAAGCTGCGGTGCCACACAATCCAATCACCTTTCTTATTTTACTGACCGCCCAGGCTGTCACATGGTAGGGACTCGGGAGTGCTTTGTTTTTAGATCCACCATTACCCATCCCCAGAACAGGTTCTAGCCAATTCCTTCCACTTCCTCAACAGCTAGCTTCTGCATTTAAAAACAAACCAGGTGCTGGTTATGTGTTAATTTTTTCAGTGGTAGTGGTTGAATTTTGAATGTGTTGCAATCAGCAATCAGTATTAGTTTAAAAATAATCATTCAAACTTCTAAATGTGACAATTTTCAGCCTGACTGGTTTGGTACAAAGCATACAACAGAGAGCAAACAAGATACTACATCTCTATATGCTATGTGCAGGATAACGTCTCACACTTACAAAGCTAAACACATTACTCAAGCTACTTAACATGAGAACACACTAGACTAAACTATGAATTGTTTACCAAATTTAGCCACAAGTTGTCACACTTGACTAAGCAGAGGGGTGAAACATAATGGGACTGAAATGGCCATGACCGTAGCATCTCCAGTTTAGACTAACTCTACAATGTCTTCTCTCATCCCCACTCTATGTGTGCGATACTTAACTGTATGTACAACAAACACTATATAATTTGCTATATTTTGTGTTGTGAAACTGTCAGCACAGGTTGCAAATGCAGCTTCAGTTGGTAGGTATAAAATAGACCCATTTTAAGTTTGTACAATGGGATGGACCAGCAAAACCAGAAATATACCAACTACCATTTCCTCTCATGGCTCATGAAGAGGCAAGCAATTGTATATCTTTTTATATAAAGGTTCCTCTAAACATTAGTGGATTTCCTCCTCTTCATAACATGGCTGATGTCAAAGCATGGAGAGGAAGTACACTTCCATAAATCCTTTTCAGAAAACCTGTTGAAGCAAAAAGAGATGTAAAAACTTGTCTTCTTGTCCCTTGGCGCCACATAAACCTCATTACACTGTTCTAAAAAATCAAGCATCCCAACAGAGACATGATTTACGGCAATTAAACTAAACACAATGAAACCTCCACCAAGCAGTATCTATAAAGCCTATAATCCGAATCATTGGAGGAGAATGGCCCCGTAAAGGGTGATACCAGTATATCAGTGTGCGTGTTTCTCTCTCCTGTTTCACTCTGACATGTTGAGCTTTTGAAAGCAGAAATATGTGTTCCTGACGCCACTGCCCATTGCCCAATTGAATGAAATAAGATCAAAACAGCTGTGCCTCTCCACCCTGACTGTGTGATTCTGACTGCAACATGTGGCTTCTTTAATGGTTACGGAGTAGTGCAGCCGCTAGCATTGTCCACCTGCTTCTCCATAACAATCACAATATTTTGTTTTCCTTTTCATATGAGAAAAGACGCCAAGCTCTGCAACCTTTTCTCATTAAAATCATTTACAGATGCTAGTTTACTTGCCCTCTGGGTAGGCACAGTGTTGAGGTAGATAGCTCATCAAAATGACTGGCAGTTATTGGGATGACAACTTGAACAAATGAGATACAGGACAGTGTGACAAGAAGAATGCAAGTTCAAAGAGAATGGTGCATATATGATCAATTTTCAAAAAAATGTCATGAGCACTAGGCCTTATTTGAGAGAGGCTTATATTCATATTTTCTGCTTGGTCTAGTTTATCATATAGTTCCTACTTCTGATCCCTTTCATGAAAACTCAGGATTCCCTCTGCGGGTATCAACTGTCGTGATATTATATTCATAATGGTAATAAGGGATGACACAGAATAATCAACTATTTGACATTTCGATCTAAGGAGCCAATATTGGTATAAATATCAGCCTGTTAATAATACTGTTAATAAAGACTTGAATATAATAATGTGCTTTCAGACTCAGTTGCAATATCCAAATCTGCAGGACCCTCGAAACCTCAGAAACACAAATAACAACAATAATAACTAGGCTACTGCTCAAAAATCAAAGAATAAATGTATTAATCAGGGCACTCATACAAGAGAATAACAAGCACTAGCAGAGTGCTAAATACTTTTGGAATTTATTTGCTATTGAAATCAGCTGGGGCAGGCACAGAGAAACAGCTGAGGCCCACAAACGGCAGTGTGTGGTCTAAAGTCCATGATGTAAGCACATTAATGTTTTTTCTTTATGAATGATGTATTATTTCACTCACTCATCCCCTATCCACTCTTAATCAGAATGTTATTTTTATGATCCATGCTGTGGTGCCCACAGATATAACTGCAATCCCTATTACACCCGTGAGTAACGAGTGGCATCTGTGCACAACACTTTGCATCCTTTAAACTGCAGGAAAATACTGTCCATTGACTTTAGACCAGGTTTTTGTTGGTCAGTGACACAATAACTTTCTGCAATGCACCAACAATGGGCCTGACCACACCTAATTTTAAAACCCACATGTCCACAGGCACACAGATGGGTCCAAGTACATTCATTTCTTCTCAACTGGGCAGGAAAATGACTGCATCGCTATGAAAATAGGAATGTTGTGCTGTTGCGCTGCACTGTGTACCAGCAGGTGCAGGATAGGGCCTTCTGTCTCCCGTGTTGACAGCCCCTTCATCTCGCTGTCATTTCCCTTCTGTCTGTGGATTGGGGAAATTAAATTAGGGCCAAAAGTTTGATTTACAACCACAAAAAGCAAGCAAGCTAAGAGCAACAGAACTACAAGTGATGTGCTCTGCCTTTCTCTCCATCACTCTGCTCTGTGTCAGCACTACGGACAGCACCACAAATACACACACACACAAAAACAGCTGACAGATGTTTCTCGGCAATAATTTAGATGTTTTTGTTTATTTATAGACACATTAAGCAAAACACAGCTCGAGAAATGTTGTGACTGAGTGAGTCAAAAAGACCAATCAGATTCAACTATGTAAATTCTTAGTTGGCAGAGGAAACCTTCTTTCTATTACGGTGCTTGGTAGTGAAGGTGATTACAATTTTCCTTAAATGTTTGCCAGGAAATTTTGAGAATTGTAAGTTCCTCGTCATATCTAGCCTATAAAACTGCACGTGGTCTCTAATCATATGATATCCTCCCTTACTACCACCTAACCCAACATCTTTGGCCTGTGGGTCACATTTGCGGCTAATGTTAGCTTTGGTTAGCTAGCTTAGCTTTCACTTATTTTCTGGCTGTAGATTGAAATTCTTCTCCTCAGTCGTCCTTGGCAAATAAAACATTTTGCGCTGTTCTTTCCTGATTTGGAGGTTAAATTCTTGAAAGAAAAAAAAAACACGATGTGGGGTGTGTCTTTGGAAATCTTTTGACTGTGAATAGCACGGGCAAGAGGAAAGAGCAGGGACACACACCCACACTGCCCCTCACGAGTCACGAAAATCAGGCTTAGAGTCTGAATCAAGTCCATCCCTATGGTATGGATAAACACACGGAGTACTGATATAATGAATAGTGCCAAAAAGTTGCCAAAGAGTGAAGTCTCTGACCTCTACATGACCTTAAATAACTTGCTGAACTTGCACATCCCTGTGTGATCTCCACCTAGATTTATGCTGTTGTAATTAACTAACCAATGGTATTCTCACACAGTAGGAGAAGATGACTGAGACAGGAATGGGGTCAAAGGCAAATGTTGTCACACCATAAAGGAGAACTCCATTTGTATTCCCTTTCAAATTACCCTCTCTCAATCCAATCCCATTCTTCTTACCCGTGTGTGGCGCCACACGCTGTGTGTCTCTGTGTGTGGAATTTACATTCATGTATGTCTACGAATCTATCAGGGTGCTTTAATTAAAAACCCATGAGAGTAAAGCCACAGCCATTAATCAGGGGTTGGTCCCTCCTCTGCAGAGGTGAGGGGAGCGATGTGCTGCTCCCTGACAGCAGCATCACAGGGTGACATCAGTGGAGAGTTTCTGATGAGGGAGTGGGGTCAGAAAGACGGCTAAGGGAGATTAAAGACGACAGGAAGGTCGTGAGGCACAATATTCATTTGACTTGCATGACAGTGCTTATTGAGGTTGCAGGGCACGGATTTCACATTACTCAACAGGGATACTGCTAGCAAAAAGAAGTTATGGATTACATGATTTTCATACATATTTACACTGTAATTACGTAACGTTGAAGGTGCCAAGATGTTAGGGGCACAACTTTAAAGATATTTATGCTTTTATCACAACTTGGGTCTTACAACATTTTAATAACTGCCATTTTTTATCATTGTGATAACATTTCACAACACTTTGATCATTAACATGAAGGGCCCTATTCAGAGGATCTGTAGCGCATGGTCTGACACAAGTGCAGTCTAACCACTTTATCCAGTTTAACAGCACACAATCTGGGCACAAAGAATTAGTGATCATCGCATTTCAACATCCCAAATATTTAAAATCAGGGTTGTACATTTAAGCATCAAAACTTTAAAAGAAAACCTGTTTTTATAAACTTGACAGAGAAAACAGAGCTTAGGTTTGTAAAATATTCAACATAGCCACACTGTTTGTTGTTCTGCATCAATGATCTCAGTGGACAGCAGCTCTGCTCTGGTCTTTGCTGTGTTCACATTGTAATATTTTACTTATTAATGGTGTATTAATTCACTCTCATTACCTATACACTGTTAATCAGAATGTTGGTCCCCACAGATATAACTACAATCCACATTCCACCAGTGTGTTGCACCATATGACCCTGGTTTGCCTCACTGTACATATACTTCCACTGTTTGCATTTGGTGTAAATAAAAACCCACCAAATGGGAGTTTCTTCGGCTGTGCCATTCAGTTTTTAAAAACGAACCCCCGACACCCTTTAAGTAGCAGTAAATGAATGCACCATTGGATGTAGACCAGGTTTTGGTTTGTCAATGGCGCAATCTCCTGCTGCTGCCTCTAGATAGCAATACATCAACAATGCACCTGACCACACCTCTTTTAACTCACCCATGGGTGCAAAGATAGGTGCAAGGACATTTGCTACTTACACAATGTGGGTGCTGGCAAATAACTGCGTTGACCTGAAGATAGCAATGACAGCTGTGCTACATTGTGCATCGCTCGGTCAAAAATGAAAAACAATCAATCTATTCATTTATTTTTTTTCGTATATCCATGGCAGGTTCACAAGGGAAGAAGTTCAAGCAAAGTTTTTAAGGAGTCTCTGTGTTGGTAAAAAAA
>CAFUXE010000195.1:154641-173365 GCA_903364295.1 Serranus cabrilla
GGCGGGATTGACCTTTTGTTGAAGAAATATTGATTGCTGCCTTTTCAGGCTATCCTTGTTTGTGTAAGTGCATACTGAAAGAATACATGAAAATGGCAGAAAAGAGGGGGTGCTGCATGGATGTTTTATAAAAACACATGAATCATTTTCTGCTTGTTGAATATCACTGTTCATTAAGTCATCCTAGCATTAGAGGCATGGGCCAGAAATTCTACCTACATTATTTTCTGTGTGAGCTCACATCATTACTCTGTCAAACTATGAAGTTAGTTGCACAAACTGTTTAGATCGCATCAGTGCTGCAGCATGCCTACAACATGACCCCAAACTGAGACAAAAAAACAATGGTATTAATTGCGAGTATAATATTCTAGACTCATTGGTTTGAATGGTGATAAAGATTGATATACCTGCAGGCAGAGCTGCATAATTGCAGCAAATTAGTTGTAAAATGTTTACCACAGTAACGAAAGCGGTTAAAGACGAGGTTACACAAAGTAGGCTAAGATTATTTTGTAACGTTATATTAGTCTAAATTACATACCCAGCCATGTAGGTGCAGTTGGCGATGAGGATGCAGTAGTTTTTCTTGTTCACACTTTAAAAAGGCAACAGCCAGAGCTGAAGTTATCTGTCGTTTTGGGTCGTAAAACCCGGAGTTTCCCTCATGTCAGGGTTAACATACTCAGGGTTTTCACAAAACCCGCTTTCTGGAACGGACCTCTGTAGGCATCCGGTGTCGTGTAGGATTTCAGGCTGTCCCGGGAATAGAGACTTGGTGTCTCAATCAGGAAGGAATAAATGTCCGGTCACTGAAGTCCTGGCCATTTTTTCACATCATTAATCCATTCACTGGCACCTTATTAAGCATACGGGTCAATAAGACATATCCCGTTCACTAATCTTAATTTAGCAGCATAACTTGTTATATCACTCTGTGATAAAACGGTACACTGACATCACTAACTAGCTAATACCGCAACTGAAAGATCACCATGGAAACCTGTTTAACAGTCTCTCTTAAAGCAAACGCTCTTTCTGCTGTCCAGTTGTGCACGCATCCGCTGTGTTGATGAACAAATAATCCTCTATGAGGTGGACTATCCCCAGTAACAATGGTAATAGCCATGTTTCCATCAACAAATTTCGATGCGCATTTTGCGGATGCGCATGAGAAAAGCTTGATGGAAATACCATTAGTTTTTACACTCGCTTGACGTGGTTTTAAGTGTTTTTTGAAAAATAGTTAATGCACGAAACGGGAAATGGAAAGGTGTTTAACAAGTTAATTAAAAATTTAACTGATTCTTTGACTGATCAGCTGTTTCCACTTTGTTGGTCAAGACGAGCTTACGTGAAAGAAAATGATTAATTAAATTGCCCAATTTAATCCAATTCTGAAGACATTGTCTGATTAGCAGCCTCTTTTTTATTGTTTTTATTCTCTCTTGCTGAATCTCTTCTTCTACTGTTTTCTTTCTGGCATAATCTCTTTTTCTACTACTGTTTACTGTCAGATTAGCCAACAGCAATACATTACACTGCCATCTTCTGATGAAAGTATGCTCATGCAGCTTTGTTTATTTGGCATTTTCATTAATGCAAATTTAAAAATGTTGCTTAAAAATTTGATTCGACTTTAATGGAAACACGGTTAATGTTTGAAAAGATGCCTTGCTGTTTAATATATTTAATATTTAAATGTAGTTTTTAGATATTATTATTATATTAAGAATACATTAAATATGTTGTACTTGATAATTTTGCAGATATAAAGGATTTGTGACTTTACACATTTGTATTTTTTTTATTATTATTATAAATGTGAAAATATAACCCAGCAACAGTAGGCTTCTTTCTAAACCTTTTTGAGGTTGCAAGTAGCAAACATTTTCTGTGTGAAAATAAGCAAACAGCAGCAAATATATTTTAAGAATTTTGAAGTAACTGCAAGATTCAAGCATTCATTTTGTATGGATTTCTGTGGCCCCTGTGGACAAAAGTTGTACGGTTTCCATGAGCACCAAAAGAAAAGAAAGCTGCAGATTAATCATTCTAAACAGCTGTTTGCACAATGCATAGCAGTGAGGTAATGTATTTGTAATGGATTACAAAGTAAACTATGTTTCGACTACCAATTAAGTCATATTTATTGATTGGAACTGCATCTTACATTGTATTTCATGAATAAAATAGAAATATAATGCACCTTTCTAGCCTGGCTATACCTTTCACAGCCTGAAATGTATCTCTATTTGTTTTTATAAGCTAATTAAAGCGCAGAAATAACAGTTCCTATTATGCAGAATGGGTACTTCCAAACTGTTATATAATTCTAGAATATTATATTACTCTGTTTTTATCAAGAAGACTTGTATGTCAAGTATGTCAAAATTGAACTTAAAAATTGAGAATTCACTACTCTTATCTGTGGGAAATATTCTACTGACATTTAAACAAAAAACAGAAAACCTTAAGACTTCCATGAGGCCTCACAAGGTTTACTTCAGTAGAAGCGGTTGCTTTCTATTTTTGTCTCTAATTACGAGTGATCCGTTTATTGTCTGCCCCATTTAAAATAACTCCCTTATTGCATGAAGTTTCCAGCAGGATAAAACAAATGTGTGGGAGGCGACTCTATCTACATTATGGAGCTGCAGCAACTCCCCTCAGCCCTCCCAGTCAAACATCCGATAGCCATGCTCTGTGGTCACTTCCTGGACCTGCATCCCCCTGAGGCGGATCACTATCCTGGACTGAACAGCCTTACAGCAGCTGAGGGACGTCTGATGTAAACATTAACTACCCTGATCCAGGCAGGGAAGCATCCCCTGTCCCCTTTAATAAGACTACTCCCAAAATCTCTCCGAGCACAGCGGGGAAAGAAAAGGATAACAAATGTCAATCCTAACCAGTAGAGCAAGTTATATAAAACTTTAATGGAGAGTGGTTTTATTATTCACTATTATTTATGTATTTAATTATCATATGACTGCATAATTTCTGCAAATGGAAAATTGTCTAGTTGATAAAATAACATTGACTTTTCAACTTTTGATTCTAAAGTGGAAGGTAAGAAGAGAAGAGGCAAAGGAGAGTGACTGAGCAAGAGTAACAAGCACCTTTTAGCCTCATGTGTGCAGCTAACATTAAGTAGCTGTCGTCTTAGTTTAACTTTATATCTCTTTGGCATCTGTTTAATTATATACATGGGACGTGGATGAACTATTCAGCCTTTTCAAATGTTAAGCGGTAAAATGCTGTTTTTCAGAAGCTGTCACCACAATAACAACCACAGACAGATTCTGAAGTTTTAACATTAGCAGCATGGCTATCCTTAGCAACCTGGTTACTGTCCAAAGAAAGAAACAATCCTAACAATTCAAGTTGGAACCCTAATCTCAATGCTATGATTTCATCCATGGCTACTTCTGGTACCTGGGAATAGCTATTGCGTTGAGTTGCCTTTTAGCGAAATGCTTTTTGGTAAGCTTTTAAGAATAGAATGAAGGTAGTGAATCACTGCTGTTGACAATGTCCTGTCTTGTTTCTGACAATAGAGCATCTGTGGTATTGTTTTACTCATAAGCACTTGCTTTGTGCAATAAATGGAGCCTTCTCTTTCCCAGATTCAGTCACATACAGAAGTGCATTGTTGAATTGAGGCTTATATATTTTTTATTGCCATTGCACTGTGCAATCAACATTTACTTTATAATGATAAGTTAAAGCAAGACTCGTCTTTTGCCACTTAAAGGCATATAGGAGAGTTAGGGTGATGTACGTGCGTGTAAGTGAAAAATATTGCTAAAAATATCTCAGTCAAACTAAACATCGTCCTAATTTGGGGGCATTAATTCTTCAAAAAACAATATTTTTCATGCAGTGTAGTCCAGTGAAAGAAAGCCGCAGATTCCACCTCTTGTATTTTACTGTCCTCAGCTGCTTGTTATTTCCAAGGTTTAGTTCTAGAGGTTTGTTTATACAGCATTCATCCCTTTCCTCTGACTCATGTTTCTACACCGATAGTCATTATGAAGGAGCCTTCCTGTAAAGCTCTGTGGTGGGGCTCTGCTGCTGTATGGATGGGTGTGTGTGTGTGTGTTGTCTGGTGTGTATATATGTATTCTTAGACAGCCAGGGAATTCATTTAAAAGAGATCTGAAGAGATTCTTTTGTATTGTTTTTTTTCTTATTTAAAAAGTATAATTTGTGCAAATAATTTATTTGATGTTATTATAAACTCTCTTAAGCTTGTGTATAGTCCGGTCAGATGAATGTGACAGAAGCAGGAGGCTCAATGGACTGACTATGGTCTCCTTAGAGATTTATTTATAAAGCAATTATAACACATGTCCAAAATTTCATTAAACTGACAGAAAGCTGTAATCAATACTTAAACTATAGCGAGGCTTGCAGACTTTAATAGCCTCCACACTGTAATACATTCCAGAATTTCCCTTGAAAGGCTGCTAGTTAATGTTCAACACATTTGTAACTGTAATTGATACTGTCACTCAGACAATGAGGACTCAGGGTTACCTTCTTTCTTACAAGATACAGTAGAGCATTAACAATGTTTAATGTGCGTGAGGGAACTGATAGGTTTCTATTATTTTTAATTTCAGACATATTATTTGTGAAGTGTTTCTGGGCAATGAGATTAGTGAATAGAACTGTGTGACCAAGACTTGACAACATCAGCTGTTTATTAAAGGATTTAAGGGGATCTCAAAGCGGAAATGGAATACGATATTCATCATGACCTGAAAGTCTTCCATGTTGCACGATGATGTTTCTTCAGGAGCCCTGAATGGACAAACCTAAATCTAGCTCTAGAGAGGGACTTTAATGTTTTTATTTTCCCAGAGGGGTCGCAGTTGGCACGAGGATGTAAATGCAGCGGAAACACGGACAGACAGACAGACAGACAGACAGACCCCGTCGCCCAAAACAATACTTAGAAGTAACAAAGACTGAATGCTATACTAATAACACCATGCTATGTGAGAAAATAGTCTCAGTTAGGTTAACAAAGCGGGATATTTCTCATTATGGACTGTTGTAATAATGCCAACCTGACACTACTGTAGGAAAGATTGACAGTCAAGTTAAATATATTGTTGTGCTTTGTTAGAGCTGAGGCCTTAAAGCCTTCCTGCTCTGCCCGGATCTTAAATCTATACTTGGTCTTTACAGAAAACTCAAGACAACTGAATAGAGTTGAAAGATTCATAACCAAATGCAATGTGCAGCGCTGGACTCTGCAGTGACCAAAGTCAGACCACAGTACAGAGTGAAGAATTAAATCTCTCTTTCCACATTTATCTTCTAGGTTTTGGCCAAACCCCAACAATAGGTTGGACATCGCAATTGGGCAATTTGGGATGACCCTGCAGCCAACCAGAGCTGGTCATCTTGTGTTAAACTTTCACTATAGAATTTATGGTGTTTATGTAAATGTCTGTTGTCACTGGAGTACCTCTACCTCCCTATCTCACTCTCGTCAGCTTATAGGAAATTTAGCTTCTAAATCATTGACTTTTACGACCTAAAGCCCACCTTAGGAATGCAACCTAAAAACACTAATGTCCCCTCTGCTAAATGACTCTATAGTCAGAGCTGCACTCATTAACCCTATCTGCTAAGAAGCTGACTTTCTTATCCTTTCAGCTTCCTTAAACGTACATTTTGCAGTTATGTCACAGCTCGTTTTAGCATCTTCTGTTCACCTAGTTGATTGCTTTGACTGGATGATGCTGCAGAGGTTTTTGTGGCAACCAAGCCACTATTTCTACACAGCTGGTCTACTTTTTGCTTCTCCACACAAAGTATGTGACCCTCCAACAGGTAAAAACCAAAAAAAAAAAATTGCATAATCTGTTCATCATTAAAATAATTATAACAAATCCCTCATTGTGTCAGAGGGGATGCAAAGCAGCAGAGCTATCTTTTGGGTGTTTTTTTTTTAATTGGATATTGAAATAAATCAATTAAATCAACATGTTTCCTTTGTCCTGTCTATAAAATAATTCATGAATAAATTCTATACAAGTTCATACAGCCTACACCTCCATACCATGCATAGCTAACTGCATTACAAATCGCACAACTCATTTAAATAACAACGCTCAGCTTGTTGATATGACACGTCTGTATCCCATAAATTCTGACGATTATTCTTCACAAAGGCAGGTAATACTTGTGCTTTTACTAAATTGGGTTGAACTATTAAAACTCCATAACTAACTCTAATTCCTATAGGAGTTACTGGACTGGATTTATGAATAGCTGGTACAACACAATCCTGTTGTTTATCAAGCTTTAAAATAAATATGAAAGCCTAAAGTTGTCTTCCTGCTTTCAACCAAAGCACCGACCTCTTAACTCCTGGAACTGTTTTATTCCCATTACAATAAAGCCTCCAAATGAATACTGTAGTTGGATTGCTGGGAGGAAAATTGATGATTTTGGACCTCAGCTTCAAGCCTAACTGAAAATTATACAGCTGGGATATAAGCAGACGAATGGAAGGAAGGAGTGTGAATATCTGCACTGGGGCCAGAATCCCAGAAATGATGCCACTTGTCAGCCGAACCTCTACATTTTTGTCTCGAAAATAGCCAGTTTCAGATATCCCTGAAAAACCATGACTTCCAAATATGTTCTGCCTGCCGCAAAGTAATTCCTGTCGGTGGCCAATGCACTGTACTAACAGGAAAATAATTATGATACTGTTTCAGGCTCACTAACTGATGTCATGTTAGTATATTTACTGTGTAAATATAGTCTAAACAGATTTACAAGAAGGTGGAGGGTATCTGAAAAGGTAGGCATGTAAAACTCCACTAATCCTATGATAACGCTCCCTAGTCTAAACATTTATTCCAGGCTCAGTAACAAGCTATGACCTTGGAACTCTAGCAGCCAAACCTTAGATATCCAGAAAATATTAGCCATTACTCTCCTCCTCTGCCATTTCCTGTCCTGCCCCTGGCCGTTGTCCCTTCCCCCCCAGCCCCCCCGCCCGACACATCTAGAGAGGGGAAAATAGATTCCAGTTTGGAGTGGGTTATGGCCAAAACCACTGTGCCACTCAAAGCCAGGGCTGCTTGTGTCATTTTTCCACTGGGTTTCCGTGGTATATTTTGACAGGCCATTCCAGCTAAGCTTCGATAAATAGGGGGGGCGGCTCTTTTTTTCCTCTTCCCTTTCTTTCGTTTCCATCTAGAAGCTGTAACATTAAAGAGGAACCCATGCTGATTTATGTGGCTGGCGAAAGTCTTGTAAAACAGATTTGGTCAAGGCACTAAAATCAAAATGGCTCTAATTATTTCTTCCCCCTGACTGATTGTGTTGTGCCTTATTATTGCTGCAATTTACTTCTCACTGCATTAGTAATTGATGGTTAGTGTTTGGCTCATGGTGTCTTTGTATTACTGTTGGCTATGGAATGATGGGCAAGTAAGTAATGATCAAGATGTACGATCATGGTTCTTCCTTCTAAACGTCTAAATACACTTTTTTAGGTGGTGATTTGTCTGAAGGACTTGTAAAAAGAGTCTAAGTACTACTATGTTTCAAGGGTAAACAATCCTTCCCATAGGCACTCTGGCACAAACTAAACACTTTAACACATTTTCTGCTTGATAAAACCTTGTTCAATTTCCTGTGCTTTGTACCTGTTAGATAGGCCTGACATGCCAGCTTTTCCCCATATTCTCTTGGACGTGAATTACAAAGAGCAGCGGCGCAACTAGTCGATCAGGCGCCCGCTCTCCCTCGTGAATGAATTTACTTCAATTAGAGGCTGCAGTCAAGCACAAGAGGACGAAGCGTGTCGTCTTTTATGAACATTTATTGTTACACAGTGTAATGACCATGCACGCTGTGACCCAGGCTAATGACACCATAGATTAACTCCAGTGGGTAGCCTTTGGGAAAGTCCAAAACTATTCCAAAGGTATTGATTTCGAGGCTTGCTGCGAAATTGAACTGTCAGGTGTTTCACTGGGCCCTGATATGATATTGATCCCTCCTGCTTAGCGACCAACAAAGAGTCTGGTTACCTGAAACAGCCCGGTCTAGGGCAACGACAGGGGATCTCTCCCCCCTTAAAACTGCTCATTGGAATTTTAAATAGAAATTTGATAAACTCTAGCTCTCTGGGGAATATGAGTGTTGCCGCGTTGCCTTGAGACAGTTTCTTTCTGCTTTCACTCAGACCATTAGTCAGCTTAGTGATGTGGATCCCCTTCTCCATTCACTAGAAAACCTAATGCCAAGTTGTACAGTGCTACCACTGACACCGTGAATATGACTTTGAACACAGGTTAAAGGAAACATTTGTAGATGTATCCATCCTCCCTTGTGTTTCACCTTGAACAACAGTAGTTGCTTGACGGTCGATGCAAGGGCACTCCTTGAAAGAGAACGAAAAAAAAGATGGAACAAAGACAGACATGCTGGTAAGGGAAAAAAACAGAAAGCAGCTTTATTTCTCTCCCAATACTCTCTATTTTAATTAGGGTGTCTTCAGCCAAGCCGAGTGGTGTCAGTGAGTGCATGGAAGCAATCAGCACCCCGCGTGGCAGAAGTCAAATGCCTTTGATCAGCTCATGGAGACTGATCCACAGTGACTACAAGAGGTGTGTGGGATCCGCTGGCCTCCACATGCCAGCCAGAACAGCCGCCACCACGGTGGCAACCTGCACCCCTCCTCGAGGTGCTCTCGCTGTGAAAATGTTAATGGCAGAGGACTGTCCTAATGTGCCACCGTCACTCCACTGTTTTATCTGTCTCTGTGTGTTATTTGAGAGGCTGCTATTCATTTGACTCCATGTGGAGCCCTAATCAGTCACACTGAGAATGCTGTGATCAATGTTAGTGCAAGCATTCCCTTCAGGGGGCTGCGGAATAAAAAGGAAATGATGGAGGAGAAAAAAAATTACAAAAGGCCTCTCCAACTTGATATTTTATTGTGGGCTAGTTGCATCAAATTTATAGGGCCAGAGCAATGATTGGTGCAACGACACCATTGAGTTAAAGAAATTATTGTTTATGCATAATGAATTGCATTTTTAAGGGCCTAGACATATTTAAAACCCATGAATATTTGCGCATTGGTCATAGAGGTGAAAATGCTGATGTTTTGCGGGTCTTGTAAATGGGAGTGGCAAAATGGCTGAATCATGCTACAAGAGAACCCCCGCAGTAAGTTTCACATAGATGTAGGCAATTTGGCAGATGTGGAGATGTACAAAAAAGCCTCTTTACCATACCCTAAACCCAAACCAAAGTCAGTTAATTAGAATTCTTTGTCTTAATCCATTGAAAAGTTGTCAAAAGCTTGAGTTTTCATGCATGTTGCAGTAGCATGGTGGCATAATATAATGTTTTGCTATAAAACAACAAAAGAAGTTGTTGTAACTTCAATGTACATTGTCCAACCGGCCTCAGATGTCTCATGCTTGAGGGTCCAGGTCTACATCTACATCTAACTCATAGTAAAAATACCATCCATTGACAGCAGGAAGTATAGGTCTTGTGCCAAAAACCTCATTCAGTCATTCATTATTCTTAACCACCCATCTGAACTTGGGCTGGGGGACCGAAACTGATCCCAGCTGACATTAGGCGAGAGGCAGGGTACACCCTGGACAGTTTGTCAGACTACAGTAGGGCAGACTAATAAAGACACCTTCACAGTCATACCTAAGGACAATTTAGAGTCTTCAATTTAAAGAGAGAGAACCCACGTTGGCCTCTTGCTGTATCACGAAAGTGTTAACCACTACACCACCATGTAGCCCAACATCATTCAAGTAAAATTAACCCTAACCCCTTTTACAACTCATCAACTGTTATATGTCAAGTCATAGACAGTTGTGGACACAGGGATTAGTACAAAATTTACAATACATCATTTCCAGCTCCACACAGGACGTAACGCCAGACACATCAACTTCTTCACCAATACTTCCTTACATCTAATGTAATAGAAAAATCTAATATGTTACATTGTGAGACAGTCACAGTTCGGTTAGGTTCAGGCACCAAAACTACTTGGTTAGGTTTCGGATAAGATCATGGTTTGGGTTAGAAAAAGGGAAATTTGTCATGTAACTCAAGTCAAAGGTTTGGGCCCCATTATTTTCATCTATACTGTAAATCATTGGGTGTTTGGATCAGCATTTTCATTTTGATCGATCTAACTGATGGACACAGTAAAAAATTTAGTAGTGAAATTAGGTTTATTGGATTAACAAAACAAAATTACACAGGTGCAAAAATTTGACCACAACACATCAATCACATCTATATTTAGTAGAGCCTCCTTTTGCAAAAAAATAACAGCTTCTTGACGCTTCCTATAGCCTCTAATGAGTGTGTGGATTCTGGATGGAGGTATTTTGGTCCATTCCTCCTTACAAAATATCTCCAGTTCAGTTAGGTTTGATGGTTGCTGAACATGGACGGCCCGCTTCAAATCAGCCCACAGATTTTAAATGATAT
Organism: Serranus cabrilla; assembly: GCA_903364295.1. Taxonomy (NCBI): domain Eukaryota; kingdom Metazoa; phylum Chordata; class Actinopteri; order Perciformes; family Serranidae; genus Serranus; species Serranus cabrilla. The sequence continues at coordinate 165,157 of CAFUXE010000195.1, forward strand.
TCAGGTCTGGGGACTGGGATGGCCATCCTAGAACATTGTACTTGCTCTTTTGCATGAATGCATGTTATATATATATACTTATATAATGTGTAAATCCTTTGTTGTTTTATCATAAATGTCATAAAAAGTTTCCCTTTTCCAAATGTAAACTGAAACATACAGAGGTGCATATTAACATATTTAACACCTTTGATTTCAGAAGACATTTCATCAGTTTTGATTTGTGATAATAGCAGAAAACTGTTTCTCAATTGTAGAAGATTTTACTAACCTCATTATATTCAAATATAAAACTTTTCATAAGCTAACTGCTCTCCTGTCCTCTTTCTCATTTAACCTTACAAAAATATATGCAAAGCCTCTACAGGTATTTATTTCCATTTGACATCACCTAAGGCTACACGTCTTAATCCTTACTGAAATATTGTCTGGGGAATGCTGTGTGTGTATATATGTGTGTGTGTGTGTGTGTGTGTGTGTGTGTGTGTGTTGTTGCACTCATTGCTCCAGTGTTCCTATGCTTGCTGTCGTACCAACAGGGCTGGAAATGGGCTGGAACACAGATCCAAGAGTAAAGTGGGGACGGAACATTCCCGCTGTGATTTAGAGAATCTTGAATTTTTTTGTTTAACAGTATTATGATAGAAAACTGCCTCTGGAGCTCTTTTACTCTATGAAGTGTGTATGTGTGCAAGAAACAATGTAGTTACTATGTTTTGTTGCCCTCAATCCTGCCAGCACATAGAGCTAATGGGAAGGCATTCCCACAAGTCTACTACTATCAAATTTAGTCAAAACCTGTGTGATGTTAGAGTTAGGAACCTAAAAATTTTAATCATATTCGTTTGTAGGTAACAACTTAAAGCAAATTGACTTCATTCTGAGGACTCAAGCTCTCCATTGTCTGTCCTTATTTTTCAACTCGATTTGAGCATTTTTTATTTTATATAATAATAATCTATTAATATTAAGTGGTTATAATAAATATATTGTAATGAGAAAATGCAACTGACATAAGAATTTAGCTATCAGATATGTTTCGGGTGAATAAACAATAGGGAGTTGGTTTGCACAAATACATTCTTGCTATCTACTCAATGTCTGCACACAGTTTTTAATAATATAATTCCACCTGCATGCAATAAGATACATTATCAGAGTTTCACATGTTCCTGTGCAGTGTGCACTCCCTCATTTGAGCCGACGTTTTGTTTTCTCCACCAAAGTAAAGCAAACAAGACCTACAGGGTTTCTATTCCCTATCAGACTGCATTAGCATAATGCTATTTTCTTTTTCTTCTGCCTTGTTGTTTTCTCATATTCTCCATCTTCTAATCTGCTCTGCTGCTCCACCAGACTCTGTGGCACGCTGTGTGGAGACAGGAAGTGTTCTGTAAGGTGCCTCCCCGGGCTTCCTCCATACACACACACACACAGACACACAGACACACAGACACACACACACACACCATTTACCTCAGCATGACCTTGTGTCAAGTTACATGCAACATATAAATAGCATTCACTTTAAACATAAAAAAAAAAATTCTGAGGGATTTGCATCCTGCATTTTATTTTTTTCTTTGAAACTATTGAAAATCTTGAACACTGTTTTCATATGTCTGCACTACTGAATTTACTTAAAATCAGTGCCACACTCCCCACCACTAACACCTGTAGTAAACCGAAGAATTGATCTATCTAACTCTATCTTCATTATCTCCTAAACCTTGAGGGGGTCATGTTTTTGGCTGCAGCTGTGAGTGTATCCATCTATATTTCCACCCTCATGTTACTGGACCAATCACCCAGGTTTGTTTTGCATATCTATGACTATGCTGAGGACATCTCATGGTTGCAGTGATTCATAATTTATCATAAATTATGCATTTAATTATTTTATATCATCAATGAGTGCTGACTTCTTTATCCCCTGGCCAGTAGGGGTTTCAAGTCATCAGCAACTGCTTTAGTTATATAGCAAATGCTAAGTTAATCAGTTAGCGCAATATGTTTCAGTGTAAACGCCATTAATATCACTTTCTGTCATCAAATGTGGCTAACATATGAGTGTAGGTCCCATGAATGTTGGAAAATCAAACACCATCATGTCTGTATGAATAATATTATTGGGAGCAGCTCAGTGAATGTCATTACCTTTGCCAGGAGATAAGCTAATACAGCAGTAAAACCCAAAATAAGAGGATTGAGCTGTAATCCAACTGCAATAAATGGATCAGTATGAAGAAATAACTACAACATGATGGTCAATGTGTAATAAGTCTGAATACAGGCTTTGATAGGTCCATCTTCCAGAAGACCAACAAAGAGTTCAGATGGGACAGGGCTGTGCCATGTGCAATTTCTCAACCCCTGAAAGAGATCTGTAATGGGTCTTTTCAACAATCCTAGATCTGTGGCTCTGGGTTAGCTTAGTGTTTTGTTCCGAACTGAAATAGTGCATGCAAATATAGATATGCTAAAATGCTAAAATGGTAAACGCTGATGATAAAAGATGGTAAACATGTTATATATCCAGTTACTGTGTGAAGCATGTTAGCATTTGATAGTAGCATTTAGCTCAAATGCTGTACCAAAGCAACCTGATGTCCCACAAACGTGAAATTACCACATTTATTTTAAAACCAAATTATGTTCTGATGACACATACTTTCCCTCATTTAGCAATCAAGCATAGAAACGAGCACAGATCTGGGCGTATATATCATCTTACGACAGAGTCCATGTGTGATTCATGAAATGTTCGTATCAAGCCAATCACAGCGTACGAATGATCGTTCCGCGATCATTAAATACACGTACGGTTCGCGGTTGTCAAAAAGGCAGCAGTATCTGTGTCTTTATGCTACAAAACAACTGATCTACAAACTCACAAACCATAAGCCATCTAAGTCACATAAGTCATGTAAACAACCTATGTTACAGAAAAAACTTAATTCAGAAGCCACATCAGTCACTTAAACAATGTAAGTTATGTTAAAAGTCATTTACTTTTTCTTCACAGGGTACATGAACCTCATTCTCCTGGGTGAAAGTCTGCCGTTTGATCGACCCATGCAGTTACCAACCCTCCCTCCTGCCTGAGTGTGACATCTGCCAATTAAACTCTGCATCGCCATCAATCATTACTACTACTTCACTGAGTGAAAATGTTAGACCAGGGAAGACGTGAGCCCAGCAGGATCCCCATTGACTTTACACTGGCATCGTTTCTGTGTTGTATGTTCCACACATGATCACGATCAGGCTGACTTAAGTGCATGGCTAGTAGAGGTGTTCAGTACATGTCCAAACAAATCTATATAAATAATTCTTTTAATTGAATTGACTATAAAGAATCACCATCACCAGTGAATGAATCCGTAGATTTAGCGGGTGAGTTTACTGGTGACTGATATCACTGTTGTCAATTCAGCCATGGCACACAGAAGCCTATTTGACTTTCTTGTTTAAATTTAACCTTATGAGTCAGTTCATTTCATTGAGATAAGGATCTTTTTGCATGACCGACCTGAGAACAGCAGAGAGAAAGAAAAACAAACAAAGCAAAACTACATTATTCATCAGAGATGGTCCCAACCATTAGTAAATAGATCCCACGTTAAATGTTTCACATCATGGGATGAGAGATTCTAATCCCCCCCTCTGCATGGCAACAACAGTGTAGTTCCGTTGTTGCCAGAGACTTGCCTGCCTTTTAATATAGTAAAGAGTGATGACAACAATTTTTATCTCTCTGTTTTAAGGTAGAGGGGAGCCGAATGAGAATCTCCATAGCCAAGCATGGACATGATGTTGACTGTACAATCATTTTCCCTGTCCTCAAGGAAGGTACGGACAGGAAATAATAGTCTGCTGAGCTAGTCAACTTTATGTACAGAGCTTGTATAGTTTTATACTGAGCTGAACGAGACATGCTTTATGTACGCTGATGAATTCACTTACTGATGAATGCACTGAAGTGCATTTGAGCAGGGACTATGAACAGTGTTGCATTGGGTCATTCATTCATTGATGCATGAATTTTAACTACGATGCATTCACTTATTGATGTATGTACCACATGTGCCTTAAAGCGGTGATGCGTTCACTTACTGTTGTGCATACATACAAATGACAGTCAGTAAATACCAATATTTAAACTGAATAAATGGATCAAAATTAAAAAAAGTTATTTTTTTATTGTTGTATTCATGGCTGTGGCTGTAAACTCTTTTAATAGTACATACTTGTTTTGTGTCCTCAGAAAAATCTAACCTTTCACCTATAGTCCTAAGGAGATTCTGACCCCTAGTAGTGTTTTTAGAAGTGCAAAGAAGTTTATTGCAGTTGGCAATAGATCTCCAGTGCTCAGGGTCAACAAAAAAGCACCATCTGCTACAAGTAGAGTGTGTAAGACAGGCATATATGACTGATTTCCAAGATAGATAGATATATAGATAGATACTCATATTACAGTTTCCCGTATCATACTGTAACACCCATCCTGAATATCATTTGAAAACAGGTCAAATGGAACCACTGTGCTGTGGGACGTCCAGGTCACAAACAGTCGAGGTCACGCTCTTATAATTGCGCAGTATGACATACATATCCAGCCAATTTCAGAGAAGGAAGCACACTGCATGCAGTCATAAATCAACTCCTGGACCAGAGGCAGGTGAATGGAGAGAAAGAAAGAATGAGTCAGAGAGGGAGGAACAAAAGAGATGGGAGGAGATATGGAGGAGAGAGATACAGAGCCAGAGAGGGGGATACAGTGAGAGTGTGGTTAGGTTTTTCTCTCCAAACCGCATTCGTCTCCTGCCAAAGCCCTTTCTTCCCCTCCCTGTGTTCCCTTGTTGAAATCTATTTATTCTGGGGCTATTTCTCCTCTGTGAACTCTTCACTCATAACATGATGGATGATTAAGTGATTATACAGAGTCAGCGCTGTGCACCAAAATCATTTTTAATATCCCACATATACAACTCAAGCAATACCTCATGTAAGTAGGATGTCTTTCCCTATTTTTCATCTTGTGTAGGCGGTCTGTCCCTGTAAGCATGTCGTCTGTGCCAGTACTAATTGGCCTATTTTCCAATGCATGTTAATGCCACAATAAGCTCAGAACCACTCGCACATTATGTCATGGTAGTTGCTAACGAATAGACAAGCCTCCAAAAAACATGAATTCCGTTTAGCAATTAATGGTGCCAAGTGTAAATGACATTATAGTCACTATTTATTCTTCATCAAAATGTGCGGAAGACAGTTTCTGGAGATGGCAAATGAACTGCTGTGAGCCAAAGTCTTTTCACCAAGTGAAAATTGTTGTCTGAAGCTGCAAATTCCATTAGCAAGCTGCTGTGCAGGGGTCCATCATCGCCCTGTCAGGAAAACAGACGTCTATCGCCATTTTTAATCTTTATTCATCCAACACATCCTTTTATTACAACACACACTGCTTCTTTTTCACAATGCTCACATCTTGCTGGGTATGTGTAAATGGTAAAGGGCCTTTTTTCAAAGGAGGATTTGAAGAGATTCTTGTAATGTCATGTCCCTGTTGTAAAGGGCCTTTGGATAGCAAGCGAAAGATCTGAAAATATATTTTAATCCACTAGACTTCTTTGAAAAACACAAATTTTACCTCACAGAACCCAGGAGTTGCTGGCCTAACGCTGTGTTATTGTGTGACATACCTGGATTTGAACTACGTCCACAGAAGTACATCGCTTACCTTATGTATCAATACACTGCTTTTTTCCAAATTGGAAGCACTAAATAATACCCTAGCTATGGATAACTGTAGCTACGACATCATTTAGAAACCTACATTTGTTCACATGAAAAGAAAGTTTGTAGAGGGGCCTGTAAAAGTTGCAGTTTTACCCAAAAAATGTACTTACTTCATCCAAAATGTAAAAGTTTAGATTTGAATATCACCCTTTAAATAACTGTTCCTTTAATAAATGTCAATCATGTCCATCTTCTTACAAATCCATGCAGGCTCTTTCGTCCAAAGTGAACAAATAAACAGCTGTGCCAGCCTGTGTAGTGCCTTCAAATAACACAGCGAAAGAGGAAAAGAGACCGAGACAGGAAAACTGAAAGAGAGGAGAAGCCTGCTGTTATTACACTGCCTTGTCTGACTTTTTTCACCCAGAGCGGTGTAGAGCGCAAATTGTGCATGGCCGGAGCTGGAGAAACCACAAAACAAGCACTCTTGTGTGAAAGATGGATCGGGTCTGGGAGCCAGAGAGTTTATGTGTGTTGCTGAGCTATAACAAGGGACAACCTTTGCATCAGGGGCAAAATGAAGGAGAAGAGCCAGAGAAGCTGGATGAGTTCACTTCAATATCACAGCTCTTTTCTTTTAGTGATTTCATGGAGGTGACACGATTCAAAGCAACAGAGGAACAGTTTGTTTTGTCGACCTACAGAGGTTTTCCATATAGCTTCACCAAAGACATAGTTTTTTGGATTGTGTTTATGGGATTCTGTGGCTTTGAAACTTTATTTCATATCCTCACTGTCCTCACATTTGTAAGCAACCGTCATTTTCTTTGAGTAATATCACTTAGGTGCAATATAGTGAAGCTGAGGGAACAGTCTTAAATGCATCACATACAGTATACCAACAAGAACAGAAGTCAAAGGCCAAACTAGTGGCAATGCCAGGCTGTGCTTTGAGCTAAATGCTAAGGTAAGCATGCTAAAATACTGGTGTTAAGAATGTATAGAACCTATCAGTCATGAAGTCCTGTGTAAGCTTGAGGCAAATCAAAGAAAACTTTGCGGCAAACAAAAATCACTTATTGACTATATAAAATGTGGACCTAGTGGCCTTCCCTTTTTGTAGCCAGCCTCAAGTGGTAATAAAGTGTAACGGCAGTTCTGCATTGGCATCATTGTCCAGACTCAGGTTGCTACTTGGAATCACTGCAGACTAGTGGGCTAATTAACCTTCTGAAAAATCTTGCTGTGTTCTTGGGTGAAGGAGTGGAATAGAATGAGGAGAATGGACTAAAAGAAGTAGTTGCGTAATGGTTAAATGTAATAGGATGATAGGAGGATTGGAGTGAGGCGATTGGAAAAAATGCTGATGTTCGGGGGTTAAATAAAATAGTATATGTTGGAGGTATGGATAAATGATAGCCAGTGGTGGAAATCAATGTTGTTGGGTTTTTTTTTATCTAATCTGGTTTGAGATATTGTTGAGATATTTCAGTCTTTGAGGATCAAAGTGGTTAAGTTGTGGTCACAGATGATGAAGCGGTGGTCCCTACCACAGTGCCATCTATGTTACGGTCTGACAATTTTGACCGTTTTAACTTCATCAAAGTTACAATAGCATTTTTGGCAAGCTAGCCAGTTAGCTAATACGTAACGTGATTCTGGCTCCTAACCAGTTCTGCACAAGTACAAGTATAAAAGAATATAACAAATGCTATAAACCAATATGGCCATTGCCAAAATGTTCAAGGCCTCAAAACAATAGTTCACAAACCAGTGGGTGATGTCACAGTGACTGTGTCCATGATTTTTATAGTCTGTCGTCCTGCTCTATATACAGATATTACAGAGTAGGGTTTGAAGTCATGACTTCCAGCAAAACACAATAGTTTCTTCAGCCAATAAGCCACAATGGCACTCACCCTAAAACACTGCTCTTTTTAGTTTATTTACTGATAAACTAAACTATAAACTAACTGATCTCTGATCCTCCAGGCCATATCACCCACACTATTTACAGACAGCATAGTTGGGTCCAAGGTAGCTGCTCTGGGTCAGGACCCAGCTTCACAAACCCACACTGTGTATGTGTCAGTGTCAGTCTGTGTGTGTAGGACAGACATGAAAGAAAATAAAGTCCAGGGTCTACCTCAGCGTGGCCCAGTCCCCCTTAGATGTCTTGTCTTGTCTTGTTGCCAGCCTGTGATTTTACCAGGACCTTATCTCTAACAACAGACTGGCCATTTGTGCTGTCCCCACCGCGGCTGTCCTTCCTGGAAAACATGGATGACACCCACGTTTCGCCCCCTGGTTAGGGAGTGTAACAAATGATGGGATGTGCACACTGACTAAGCGCATACTTACTTGAAAAAACATACCCACACAGATATGTCTACATCAAAGAAACACAAACAATTTGTACTCACAAGCCTGCAGGTATACACACACACACACACACACACACATACAC
>CAFUXE010000195.1:173434-188540 GCA_903364295.1 Serranus cabrilla
CACACATACACGCACACACACACTCTCTCTCTCTCTCTTTTTTATAACCTTGGGGTTTCTCTGTCTCTTTGCTCCCTGATTCCTCTCAACACTTTCGTTTTACACTCACACATCTGGTTTCCTTGGAGACAGCTCTAATCAGAGCTGGTGGGGGAAAAATATCACTAGTCTAATAAACCCACTATGATTCCTGTTGTATCTACATCTGTGGTGTCACACAACCAGAACAATCCAGAGGCCATGCACACTGAGGGCCGATCAAGTCCAAAAAAGCCCCACGTGGCTCAAACTAAATTTATGAATGAGGCACTTATAGACTATTATTCATATGCTCCAGAGCCTGAGTGATTTATGACCATGAAAATTAAACTTCCTCGAACAGTTTCTTCTCGCTATTCTTCATCTTAAAAAACACTTTTCAACAGTTTTGTGCTTTTTGGCGTCCAGGAATTGAATTTAAGGGATATAGACATGGCTGGTTCCTGTGTCTTTAACCTCTCAATCAATAGCAATTAGCACAGCTTACTTTTTCTCTAGGTACAGTAGTGTTGGAACATGTGGCTTATTACTCTAAGCATGGGGAGGAGTGGAGTTTGTGTTTGAGTATTTCCCTTGACATCCAGATGGGATGTATATCAAAAGAAGTCATGTAGAACCAAGAAAATAAGGAGGGAAAATACATTCCTGGTCTGCAATGAGGTGAGCTCAGCCAAGCCCGGCTTGAAAGCCTCTATACAATTTTCAGGCCCTTGTGTTTTGATTAAAAGTTGTTTACTCAATGAAAGGCCATGTTCAGTGATTCCAAGATGCCAACTGCCAGGGTACAACAGTATGCCTTCTTGTTTAATCAATTCTTTGGAGCTTAAAGATGCAATTAAAGTACTAAATTCTTCTTTTGTTTCTTTATAAATTATAGACATTTGCCCAAATCCAGTTGGGGTTTCTCTCTTATATTCTGTATTTTTTTTATGTTCGAATCTTTTCCACTGGGAAATGACAGATCCTGCCGTCCTCACGAGCAGTTTATTTTCCCTTGTTGAATAGCTTGAGTGGTTGATATGGATGATGAACGAAAACACAGACGGTAAGCTGATCGACAGACCTGGACACTCTGTTGTGCCAAGTACTGTTAATTATGATGGACTGATGTATTGTACACAAAAACCTACACACACTGCATGGAGTGTTCACAGCTGATCACTGGGCAGGGTGTAGAACAGTTTGAATGGGGTGAATAAGGTCTCATAAATTCCCGATTCTGGTTCTAAATTAATATAAATTGTACATATTGACTAACTGAATTGTTTATTTAGTGTAATGAAAAACTACTAGACATTCTGATATATGCTGTAGCAATATCAATACATCACTACCATAGGAACCTGCAGGTTAGAAATTGAAGCAAAGGGCTTAGTTCCTCATTTCAGCTCTCAAATGTGATTCAACACTAGTGTTGGGGAAAGTTACTTTTAAGGCTAATCACTCCCTTTACTGAGATACTCCCCCAAAATAGTAACTAGTTATGTTACAAAGTTACTCTTTATTTAAAGTAACAAATAAAGTACTTTCAAAGTTACATATTTAAAAGCTTTTAAAATTGCCGTTTGGTGTGTTGTCACTTCTAATGTAAAGAAATACCCACACCACCAACGCTTATCAAAAGAAAACAAGAGATTATAACATCTTCAATTTAATGTATTTATGCATCTACTGATCATACAAAGCATGATCACAACATACAAAAATGTTTATCTGCCACAATGTAAAGTGCACGTTAAATACAGTTAACTCTGTTAAAGTTACAAATTATAGCAGATGACTGTTCACGTTATTTACACCTACGCTAGTTTGACTCAAACTTATTGAAGCGACTTAATAGCTAATCTCATCAGTTTATACCTATACATTCAGTTCTGTTAGCCACTTAGCTTAGCAGCTAGCAATAGCTCCTCTCTCTCCTGCTCGGCGTGTCAAATGTTTAGCCACTCCTCACGTTATGTTACTTATAACAACAGAAAAAAGTAATCGGAGTACATTCATACTGTTGGTCATTTTAATTAGAAATTAAAGGCGTTGTATATAACATTCACAACATTCACATAGCAGCAAAAAATGTGTTGCAATTATACAGAATTCATGCTTTTGGACGCACTGAGCTATAACTTTCTGAGAACCTCTTTGCCAATTGGACAACCTCAGCTCTACCAGCTTCTACAATACTGGACAAGCATGAAGAACCTTTTTGTTTTGGAGTTGTACTTCATGTATGTCAGAGTACTTCAGCTGGACTGCAAGCAAACTCGTTACTGAGGTTATAGAGCCGCCTTAGTTGCTGCCTGCCAGAAACGAACTGAGCTGTTGACTTGGTCAAACTGCTGAGCTCAAACAACAAAGGAAACCCTAAACTGCACATCAGGGCTGACTGACACTTATTCACTGTGTAATTATTGAGTCACCATGCATCAGATGCTGTCAGATGGCCATCCTGTGTGATCTGTCTGTCACTTACAATTTGCACCACTTGGCAAGTAAATAGTGGGTTAGCTGTTGTTCTGTGATAACATAAGTACACTAGCAATAAGTTTCCACAAAACAATCAAACCCGATATTTTCCGTAACAACATCTTATGTATTATGTGTTTATATTTTGGATGAGTTTAAGTATTCCTGCTACAGTCCGTTATGTTTGCAGCTTCTCACTTTTACACTTTTGCCTGAAGTGGCAGCTTGCTACAGTCACATTAATACTAAGGTAGAGTGTGATACATACACATTATATCTTCCATTAAAGGGGGAAATGTTGCAGTGTAGTTTCACTGGAGCACAAATTTGCCAAAACACATTCTCAGTGCATTTCTAAACTTTCAGCAAAGGAATACACTGACTATATACCTCTTACTATAACCCCACCGGAAAAAAAAAACAGAAGTACCCTTTAAATATACGTCTTTAGAAAAATCTGTATTTGCTAAATTACTTTAGCAATTAGCCACCATGGTTAGCCTCTGGGAATAACTTTCTGCTTTCTTTCCCTCCATAAAGTAAAATCCATAATTATCTGTACAGCATTGCTCCTGAGAATAAGGTGGAACGATATTTATGGAGGTCTATGTGTACCAGCGAAAAGCATGTTTTACTTATTTATTTAGTTTCCTTGGGAAAACAACACTGGGCTATACAACATCTCCGAATATCTCAATGAACCAACTCACGTAACAGTCGTGGTGAATAAATCTGTATTTTCTGATGATGTTTTTCTAAATATTTGGTTAAAATGTGAACGACATTTGAACAAAACTTGACAGTAATCATCTGTGACTCCCCCTGCTGGAGTCACACACAATGACAAGGGAGACAGAATATTTGATGGAACAATCATTAATAGCTTATACAGGCTCTGGGCCCCATTGTCTATGATTCCTGCCTCATGACGACAACAACATCCATTGCTGCTCACATTCTCACATGCTTAGCATTTGAGAACATAGCAGGCAACTTAAATAAGAGTAGTTACAGTGACCATCATTCGTTTGAACAATGGAGCGTAACAGGGCTCTTTGCTGTGGCTTTGGGATAGTGGGTGCTAGCATGGCAGGGCAGCAGTGGAAAAAAAGAGAGGAGGGGTCGGCGGCAATGGTGGTGATAATGCAGAACGGATGCCTGGTCTGCTACAGCGGGTCCTGCTTTTGCTCTCCAGGGTAACTGATGAGCCCCAGATGGACGGCCAGCTGCTTTGGGTTTCTGAGCCCAGGGAGGTGGGCGTCACAGAGGGGATATGTGTGTGTTTTGAGGAGTTGGTATGCAGGTCAAGGGGGCACCTCGGCGTGAAGGTGTAGACTTGAGGCCATATTTTCCTATTCACACTTCCTTTATCCCGATAGTACCACTACCAGGATGTGTTTCTATAGTTAGCCAGAAGGGCTCTCAAGGTGCTCTGGATCACTAGACCTCAATAAGTGAAGTCAAAGGATCCATCTGCCATTTTCATACATGTCCTAGCTCCCCCGCCAGAGGAGTAATTAAAAGGCCACCTGATATCCTGCCTTGGCCTGGATCTCAACCTAATACCCCAAACACACACACACACACACACACACACACAAATGTGTACCAATTCCATCGAAAAACGTCCATATAAACACAAGCACACCTAGATTGGTTTTGCAGCAGTGACGAGTAAACACAGGGGAGCATAGGGAGATGTATTTCCTGTTAGCCTCTTGCTAGATAGGAAGTGCTTGATATAATTGCTGCATTTGGTAAGTTATACAACTGTGTTCCAACATAGCAACATTAGGTAGAATTGGCATTTTTTGCGATTTTTGTTCACCTACAGCAGGGGTGTCAAACTGATCCAGTAAAGGGCCGCTGTGGCTGCAGGTTTTTGTTCCAACCAAGCAAGAACACAGGTGATACTGATAATTAATCAGCTGAGTGCAGACAGTTCAGGTGATTAAATGATTGGATTCAGGTGTGCTTCTGCTTGGTTGGAACAAAAACCTGCAGCCCCTCTGCCCTTTACTAGATCAGTTTGACACCCCTGACCTACAGTTTCAGAGTGCAATTCACTTCTACAGCGCAGTATGAACATCTGTACATGTGCATTTGTTATGGTTAAATTATTTATTATTAAAAACTAGCGGGTCGACAACACAGAAACATCATGCAAGTGCCACAACACAAGACACTCACCATTATGTTTTGGGCCAGCCAACTGACCACAGCCAACAGGTCATTGTCCCTTCTATACTATTCTATTTCTGTGCTTACCAGACTGTGGCTCGTCTGAAAGCGTTATGTTGATCCACACATGTGAATAAACATCTCAGAAAGAAGTATATGGAAAGAGAAACCTACTTCCTGATATTCCTGCAAACCTCTTTTATATTAATAATTGCTTAATAGTTGCATATTGCTGCCTCTAGTCTTTGAAGGTGATTTTTTTCCAGACCACTGATTAGGATGACATTACAGCATCCACACAGAGCTGCTTGTCAATCTATTGCTCATTAATTTGGATGATTGCCCCCAATTGGCTGAGAGTTAAGCTTATTAGACATCCTGTGTGTTCCTTTTCCTCTCATCATTTCAATCAAGACGATCGCTCACAAAACCTCTGTGTACAGTTTGGTAGATCATTATTTGTCATCCATATAACCACAGTCCACAGCTGCGTACACTGCGGATTTTCTGCCCGACCAAGAGAGACAACAAAAACAAACAGAGCTAAGGGAAAGCAAATGTGACTATAAAAGCATGGCGTGGGACATGGCAGACATGCTTAATGTACGATCCCGCCCCACACCAGCTATTCCTGTTTCCCATCAAAGAAAGTGGATAATAAGAAATAAAAAAAACATTTTAAAACACACATGTAGCACACAAACCTCTTTCCACAGACTCATTTTGTTTATTCAACACAAGTACGCCCACCCAGTCTCCACCCTTCTAGCGAGAGCTGTTATTTTAATTTTTTTTTCTTTTTTCTGGAACATCAAGATGCAAATTTTAGCCATTTGTGAATATCAATAACATCTGGCGGGCTTCCTGAGGAGAGAGGTTGGGATGTCTTGAGGCCATGCCAGTCACAGCTAAGCCCCTATGAATAAAGATATCTCACACAGAGAACCACTTCCTCTCCTCCTCGCACTTCAGCAGTAATTAAGACGGAGCCCTCATAGCTCCTCACAAAAAAAACAGATCCAAGCTTATTCAGTGTGGACGGAAGCAGGTAAGCAAGTGGGTGTCTTTCTCTGTTACCAGTGGTTGTGGTAGTGGAGGTCAACTCATCCAGAGCTTGAAAGGGAAGTGATTATTCAATTATCTGCTTTAATAAAGAAGATGAAATAAGCATTTGATCCTGCTAAATGCCACTGAGCACATGCATCCTCATGAAGTTAACCTTTAGTTACTGAAGAATTAAAAGCACACAAAGAATGTGTCTGAATAAATAATGGGTTGAACTATAACTTGAAAGACTGCCCAGAGACAGAGGATTAATTAATTTAGAGATTATTCAGATAAATCCTATATCATTTTATGTTTTCCTATAAATCAGACATGTCAAAGCCTCAGTGAGCTTTACAACAAACTATAGCTACTGCCTGCGAAAGAAGACTTACCTACCTTGAACTCAACACATCTGGATGCATCTGTCTCAACTTAGACCTCAAGTCAAGTGAAGCAGCTTGTTAAAGCAAAGTCCCACCACCATCACCAACCCTTCAAAGATGGGGCAAATTTGCTGTCAACAGAAGATGATAAAAAGCAAACGTCTCTCATCTGGAAACTATCCGGGCGCTTCTGGGCCCCCGCCCCGCTCACTTGCATTATTTGCCGAGCATCAATTACACATGCTTGCCCTGCTCTGTTTGGAATGAAAAAATGCCAAGATTCCACTTTATTCTTCTGGTTGGGACTGAATGTGTGAATGGCTCCCAACTGTAACACTGGAGCATATTCTATCTCTGTGTTTTTTCTAGTTTTTTTGTGTGTGCATTCAACTGAATGTCAAGATTTATCTTGGTCTTGAAGCTGATACTAAAATGTAGATTTTAGATTTGAAAAAAGAGTTCACTTAATAGAACAAACTAATCCATTGCACCACTTATTCCAACGGTACAAGTCCATTGTCATATATAACTAGCAAATAATGAGCCTATAAATCACATTAAGGTAATGCACATGGAGTTGCAGTGGTATATACTGAAAAACACTTATGTGATGCGTTGTAACATTATAAAAATGCTCACAATTGCCCTCTGGCACTAGTGACAAATGATAAATGAAGCCATGGGAACTGCAGGGGAGCCCTTAAGAGTTATTGATGATGTTTCTAATGGGGGGTGGCAAGGCTAACAATGCAACAAACATGGCAAAATGCAGAGTTTCCTGTAGTTTTTAAATTAACCATCCACACATTTGGTAATCACACATACACGGTTTGATCTAGAATGCTCTAAGTGAATTTTGAAACAGTGTTAAAGGCTGTGCTCCACAGTTACACTGCAATATTGGCAGGCGTTTCTGTACGTGTAACATTTAAATCAGGCTTGTACTCCATGTTCACGTCTTTATGTAGCCCATACAGAAATTAGGAAGCTTCTATAAATGAGTTGAAGAAATGAATGACATTTTACAAGCAACAAATCAGCCTAACAAGTGGTGTGAGACAAGTGAGAGTTATTAAAATCAGTGATATGGATTCAGCCCCGTCAGGTGGAACACATTGTTTAGAACACCAGCGAAGAAAAACCTCCAACCAGCATTTCACTTGACATTTAGCTGTGAATTAACTCAACATATTACAGTACAGCTCATAAAATGAATTTGCTTTCGATCAAGCGCTCTGACACCCATATTTCAGGGTGCCGAGATAAGGTCAGCTGTCACAGAGGAATGTTTGCTGGATAAAAATTGATGCATAACAAGCTGGAAAGCAGGTTGAAGGTGGGCTTTCTCCTGCCTGCATGCCGCAGACCCTGACCTTTACTTTACTCAATTCAATATGGTTCACCTCATATGTGTGTTTGTGCTATTCTGCCAAATTGAGAGAAGGCCCCCTTGGTTACCATATGCTGCAGAGTCTTTCAACTGATTTGTATCCCTCTTGTATTTGTTATTTTGTTCCAGTGTGGAGGCACACTGAATGAATCTGCTTTTTGATTCCTTTCGCCATCTGCACCCTTGTGTTTGTTTTCATTTATGACAACTTTTATCTTTTCTTAAAGGGATACATCTTACTTGGGCTTGATTCATAATTTGTCCCCATCTTTTTTTTCATGGATTAGATTGGGCGGAGGAAGAAAAAGAAGTGTCAGTTCACGGATGCATTTCAGAGATCTTTTGGATACAACTATCACTACAGTGTGTGTGTTTGTGTGAGGACGTGAACTTCTTCTAACATGCATGTGTGTGTGACCACTGCTTTTTACTGCACTCAGCACCTCAGTATAATACAACACAGGTCAAATAAAGTGAAAGTGATTTGGTAAAGCAGATTAGCCCCCTCGACACCCAGCAAAGCACACACAAGTTTTTACAGGAACTTCAAAGAAACACAGGCGTTACTTGACTGGCTGGTTTAGTTGTTATTATTATTGTCCTCAAAATGGAGGAGAGAAGGGGTATGTCTATAGGCTGGTTATAGCCAATCAAGTAAAAAGAACAATTTGACAGTGTCATCCACCAGCCTGATCTCACAAAATTATGTAAAAATGAGAGCAAATTCTGTGCTGGTGACACGTAATGTGTGAAAATTACGGGCCATCCTCACAGAAACAACGCCAACATAAAGTCAATGGGGATCCTTTTTCATGCTGGCCACACGTATTCCTGGGTTTAACAACATCACTCAGTGACACATGGCGAGGCGGAGCATAAAGCACCGAAGTTGCAGTTAGGGTGGATGGGTTGAAAAGACTGCAGACTTTCTCCGAGGAGAACAGGTTTCATGTCCTGTGTAAGGAAAACAAATGTTAACAACTTTTACATAACTTCTGTGGCTTTGCTTCTGGCATTTCCGGTATTTATTTACATTTTAAGCTTTTACAATGCCTAACTGTGAACCATACATGTATGTATAATGATGTGTGTGCTATTAACGCTTCACTGATGCAGTTTCACACATCACATGCACAGACTTTTGTTTTAAGAAGTCATGGTCATTTCCCATAATTTTGTGGCAGCAAGTGCATATTAGTCTTGACTGCACAAACAAGACTAACAATTGACACACATGTTGGTAGCTCTGTGGGGCTGTAAGTATCAGAACAATGGTGGTTTTAGCTAAATGCTAACATTACCGTGCATGCATCCCCAAAATGACAATGCTAAAATGCAAATGATTACCATGTCCATCCTCATAGCTCAGCATGCTGCCATGTCAACATTTGCTGATTAGCACTAAACTCAGATGAGGGCTAATGGAAATATTTTATTGTAAGTTTTTTTTTTTTTTTTTTTTAGGTATTTTGTCAAAAATAGAGCCACAGATGCGTAAAGGAAGCACTTGGTTCTTTGCTGTGAGAATAGCTCAGTGGTGTATGTAGCTAAACAATTTTGACTTCCTTGCATAAAAATACCTTCCATATCTCTGGAGCCCCTAAAGCATGACACACTAGAGATTTCCCCCTGCCCAAGCCAGCTACTTCTGTTTTTGCTAAATTGAACAGAAATAAGTATAGAATCACATTCTAAAAGTTAAACAACTCATTTTGTGGGGGTTGGGGCATTTGAAAAAATATCCTTGCTGATTTATAGACATCTCTCAATTTAAGTCCATGGGAACAAATATTTTTGGGTTCCATGGCATCACATGACAGACCTGGAATTTGTTATTGCAATTCCTGCTGCTTAGTTGAAGTAAAAATGACCACAAACTCCAACAGAGACAGACAGCACTGAAAATGTTACTCACACTGTAATTAAAAATGTGTAAGTGTTACATTCAAAATGTATTTAAATAATGAATAGCTCTATGCAGAAAAAAATAAGAATAAAATTAATCAATCAAAATCAATACGACAATTAAAATCAAAAGCATACATGAAAAATAACTGAAACTTGATAAAAAAAAATCTAAATTTGTAAAAGAGAACTCCGATAACTGTAGTTAAATAAAAAGTAGAATATATTCCTCTGAAATGTAGCTGGATATAAGTAGAAAGTGGCAAGAGATTAAATACCTCACATCTGTACAGCACCTCAGTACTACATGTACCTAATGTTAGTACATTCAACATCTGTTCACATGCTGTTGTGACAGAGGCACTCATAACCTCGCATTGCAACCCTGGACACATTATTTTTTTTAAATTTAAAATAAATAGTGCACTCTGTGGCTCCATTTGAAACCCAAGCAAATACTGATTAATGATCATTGTCAATGTGTCAAGACATCAAAGTCCTTCCATACTCAGGATTCAACCTTAAACCATAATTGTTAACCTGCTGGTGGTGCAAGAAACATGGAAAGTCATACGTTTATCACTTAATATTTTAATCTTAGAAGAAAGAATCTGGAATTGAAAATGTGTAGGAAATACAATTGCAGAAAAAGAGGAAAACACATAACAGGTGACTTTTTTAAAATTGTGTTTTACTGGACATGGCAAAACCATAAATCACAGTGACATAACTGGTCCATGATAAACTACATGGCAAATGTCAGATGTAATCCAGGGATTTAAAACTGTAATATTAAGGATAAAGGATGATCCCTGTTATTCTTATTGGATATTCTGTTTAGTCAAAGAGAACTCATAACAAGCATTCAAACATCACATGGGATGAATAGTAAATACGGTTAGTTTTACCCTGGGAATTGTAAGCATGCAGGCTGACCATGCATTGCCAAAGAGCAGCAGGGGTGTGAAGAAAGAGTTTGCAGATAAGAATATAATCCAGGCCAAATACTGTACGTGCATGTAGGGTATGGTAGGGGGGAGGGATAGTGATTTCTCTGTCATGATGTTGTGATGGACCCTACTTTTTAATGTAATCCACGCTGATTGGAAAGGCCTCCCGAGATCATATAAATCACGCGTTTCATCTTGTTATCCAGGAAAATGTATACCGCTTCAGTCACCTCATCATTCAATGACACAGTATTTTTCCTTCCAAGTAAAGGAGACTGTGTCATTAATATGGAACTATAACTCGGATAAATCAGCAGCAAAACCTGTTTTGTACTGTGCACAGACACACATTATTATTAATATTACATGATTTAGAAACAAACACCTTGACTTTGCTGTATGACTGGCAGCACAATACACTGCCTTGCTGAAAAGGATAAGTTAGATCCAAACTGATCCAGTAAAGGGCCGAGTGGCTGCAGGTTTCTGTTCCAACCAAGCAGGAGCACAGGTGATACTGATAACTAATCAACTGAGTGAAGACAGTTCAGCTGATTGAATGATTGGATTCAGGTGTGCTTCTGCCACTCTGCCCTTTCCTGGATCAGTTTGAAATCCCTGTTCTAGATGACAAAAAAGCTAATTATAGTGCCTAAAAATGCTGTTGGACCCGGGTAATAGTATAGTATATCCAAAAATATGAAAAAAGAAACACTATATTATAGTGTGTCCAAAACTGGAAAGAAATGGCATACTATATTATATTTAAAAATGTCAAAAGAAAAACACCTTATTATAGGATGTCCAAATGTTGATTTTTGTCAAAAATAATCATTCTGTAAAATGCTTACAAATGCTAAATATGTCCCTGTTATACTCTGGACATATTATGCTGTATTATGTTTTCACAAACATGGCAGGAGCACAGGTGATACTGATAATTAATCAGCTGAGTGAAGACAGTTCAGGTGATTGAATGATTGGATTCAGGTGTGTTTCTGCTTGGTTGGAACAGAAACCTGCAGCCACTCGGCCCTTTGCTGGATCAGTTTGACACCCCTGCTATATATGATTGAAGCTGCAGATTTGAATTGACAGCTAGCAGGCTTAACTTTTACATAATGATACAATAAACCTACATCAGATTGTTTTACAATGTTCATGCAAAATATTTGGATGTGGATTTTCTGTATTCCCACTCCACATTTTTGCATGACACTGGTGTGAAACAGCTTTAACAGAGATTTATGCAGCACTAGTCAAACGTTTGGACACACCTTCTCATTCAATGGTTTATCCATATATATATTTTTTTAATATTTTCTACATTGAATATATTTTATATTTCAGATTCTTCAAAGTAGCCTTTCACCTTTTGCTTCAGTGGTCTCAAACACATTACGAAGGAAAGACATTTCTACAAATGAACTGTTAATAAGGCACACCTGTTCAGTGAAAACCATCAGGTGATCAGCTCATGAAGCTGTCTGAGGGAATGCCAGAAATGTGCAAAGCTCTCATCAAAACAGATTTCTCTGCTTGATCCAGTCCAGCGAATATCAGTCAAACTGCTGTTAGGTTAGGAGATTTTTTATTGTGCACTCAAGTGAAAATCAATCAAGATTGTGTTGATTTGTTCTTTTTTTTAAATGGCTTTTATCTGTTATTACAAATGATCTCTCTTGATATGCAACGTGTCATACTGTTAATATACCCAAAACCTTAACACACAGAGTTGATATTGGTCTTATATCATGTCTGGACAGAAAAAAACAGCTAATCTTAATCACCAAAATACTGAGCCTTGTCTGCAGGGAAATCTTTTACATGAATACATGAACACAGAAAGTGTTACATTTGACACTTTTTTCAACATCCAAAGTATTTGAAAACAATATGTATGCTGCTGAGAATACACAAACAACAGAACACACACACGCTTACAGTAAGTGCAATCCTATCATTTTATGGCACTCCATTACCATTTCTGAGCTCTTGCATTCCCTGTGAATATTTGTTAGGCGTGATAAAATAGAGCAATCCTCAGGAGGTGAAGAAAGTCTGACACGGTGTGATTGCCAAATGACAAACTTTTGATGGCTCACAGAAAAATGAAATTACCTCACTGACATCTTGAAAGATTACTCCTTCCCTCTTCCACACACACATCCAGACCCTTGTCTCACCCATCCTCTGTATCAGTGACAGCACACACAGACATAGAGAAGAGCCATGAAGAAATACATATAAATATTTAAATAAAATCAAAACGCAGACGGCCCTGATTCCACCTCTGTGCCCCAGTCTGTGCCAAATAAATGGATGCCAGGACATTAATTTTCATGATGTCAGGAACCTGGGGGGAGGAGTGGCAGGAATGTCATTAGCTGTGGCTGATTACCGCTGCTTGTGTGTGCGACTGTGTTTGTGTGTTTCCACCTCATTTTCACCGCCTCGCCAAGATATCCTCATCTCCAACTGCCTAAGAGGTTGTTTAACTCTCCCTTTTTAACCCCGCAAAAAGGCAGGTGACTGTACTGTGAAAGAGACACTGTGCTGTTCAACTGAGGAGAGAAAATGTCAAAGGGCATTTAAAATATGTAGGCATTCTCAGAATACCATCAAAATAAATATAACGTGGTATGGAACACATTTTTGTGATGTTAGTGGCAATTGTTGATTAGTTTTTTAATAACATCCAAACTGAACCATGTTTTATTGATCACTGCAGTGTGGTGCAGCTGTATGTACAAGACAGAAGATCCATCAGCCTCCACACAAGCAAATCATTTCTACCTCGGGTTTTCTAAGGAAAAGCACTGTTCAATTCAACCAACTGAGATAAAAAATTCTTTTTTAATGGTGACCTGGCCAAGAAGGCATCAAGGGGACAAAACGTCATTGAGGAATGACAATATTGTCAGCTTTTGTTTATAACGAAGTTGAGTGATGAGGGAGTCAAGTCTGAGTTTAGCCTGCAGGTTATTCCAAGACCGAAGACTGGGATACAATAGGCTGCTTTTTCTGTTTTATGTGTTGAATAAGTGTTGAATCAAGGACTAAGTAACAGCATCTGTGTTGTGATGAGTACCGTATTTTCCGGACTATAAGTCGCAGTTTTTTTCATAGTTTGGCCGGGGGTGCGACTTATACTCTGGAGCGACTTATGTGTGAAATTATTAACACATTATTACCGGTATATCATTTCACATGTTATTTTCACACTAAACCGCAAGAGGGCGCTCTAGGCAACTGCAACTAACGATGAGTCTGACGTAAGCGACGTAGAAGAGGAAGCGCCGCATCTTCTACCTCCGGAGTTAGCGGAGTTGTTTAAAAGTGAAACCGAGGATGAAGATTTCATTGGATTTTAGTTATTTGGAGTGACACGGATGGTTTGGTAAACTTCTTAGCATGTTATTTATGCTATAGTTATCTGAATAACTCTTAATATGTTATGTTAACATACCAGGCACGTTCTCAGTTGTGTCATGTAACGTAAGCATACCGTACAATTATTCAGCCTGTTGTTGCCTCTATTCTATTTCTATTTTAAATTGCCTTTCAAGTTGACATGTCTGTTCTTGGTGTTGGATTTTATCAAATAAATTTCCCCCCAAAATGCGACTTATACTCCAGTGCGACTTATATATGTTTTTTCCTTCTTTATTATGCATTTTATGGCTGGTGCGACTTGTACTCCGGAGCGACTTATAGTCCGGAAAATACGGTAATGTAGACTAAATTTGAGATATATCTCAAAACAGCCTGATAAAGACGGTCAAGGTAAACCAATGTAGCAGGATAAGCCTAGCTCAAACTGAACCATGAAAGGGCCCTGTGCCTGCAGGTTGTTTCCAACCAAGCAGCAACACCACATACAAATCAAATGAGAGAAAGTCCAGTGAGCTGCGCCAGGAATGCTCCTGCTTAGTAGGAACAACAACAACAACAACAAAAACCTGGTCTAGACTTTAATCTTTCTCAGAGACTAAGATTAAACTTGATTTTCAAAGAGCATCCAGGATTTGACAGCCAAAAATCACCTGACGAGTGCATTACTTCACCGCATTCCTGACGAGATATCATGGTTGATATCAATTGATTCCTTAGATTTTCCTATTCCATATGATATCACTACCTTCTCTGTAGTCTTACAGTTGAGTCCGCTATAACCATTGACTGGAGGACCTTAATGGGACTGGGAACCATGAATGTCTAAGATTTTATTTGGTTTGACAAATTTCCCTTCGTGGACCACTATCAATATGCATTCAGAAAAGAAAAGCAACTTAAAGGCTATGATAAACTGAGTATGTGCTGAGTGTTGCAGTTGTATTAAGCAGTGGCCAACCAGTCAGACACCAAAAGTCAGAGACACCCTTATGAGTGCACACTAAAACACCAAATTCCAGCATTTTATTTTAAGAGCATTTTTCCGAACAGCGTTTCAGCTGATGCAATTCAGGTCTTACTGTTTCTCAGTGCTTTCAGATTTTCAGGGTCTTCTCACTGATGTTTTCAGTCTTAAGTTTCTTTTTGCAGAGCTCAGTACCTTTAGGGAACTCCTGGTCCACATTAGCATAAAGTGAAGTGAAATGGCCCTAGAGATTAGAAGTACTGAAAGACTGACGTCTGGTTTATCAGGTGGAAAGGGTTCCCAATATGTTCAGCAAAAAATAAAAGTCCTGTCGCTGCATTAAAATGTTACATGCACATTTTAAACAATTCCCAGTATCTGCTTTGCA
>CAFUXE010000195.1:188577-204619 GCA_903364295.1 Serranus cabrilla
TACACTTGTCCTTAAATCTTACCATGCACACTAGGCTTGGGTGCCTCCTATTCATAGCATTTCGCCTGGGTAAAATATGTTGTGTCAGCACCCCCACCCAGCTGTCTGCTGGACAGTGCTTCTTGTTTTTTGGAGGCAGACCATTATATTTGCAAAATTAAATGAAAAGAAAGACTGAGCATTCCTCCACACATTCACCATCTTTCTCAGCTGGTGTTATGTTATGGCATCTGAACACCTTCCAATGTCTGAAGACCATGAGGTGTGGCTAAAAGCTCAGAAGCAGCAAGTTTGACCTTTGAGTGGAGGTCATGTTAAATTAAAATGTATAATCATTGCCATGGGGTTGCCATGTGTTCTGCTGAGTGTTTGTAACTTACTGCTTCTGCTGTTGTAGCTGAGGGCAGTGTTTATGCTGTAGCTACTCACCATCTCCTCCAAGGACACAAGTTAAAAATGAGATTCACAAGAAACAGGTTGTGAAAGCAGGAAGCACATTTACACTTAAGCTGCATGTGGTGGGTCATCAAACACTGTGGCAAGGAGGGATGAGGGAAGAAATCATGCCAATACAGTTTTAAGGATGTTCAGGGAGACTAAGCTCACAGGTTCACTCCAGACATTGATAGGCAGAGGCTCGGTCAATGTAAATCAAAATAAATTCAATTCAAAGGTTCAATTAAATTGAGGTGACTTAGAATTGCTAAAGGACAAAAAGTCAAAGTTGATTAAAATTACAACTCAAATCATTTGAGAAAGTTAAAAGGGCAAAAAAAAACTGTAGTTATTGAACTTAATAGTACAAAAAAGAAATTCAAAAACCAGCTGGTGCCACATGTGAGTGGCAGACTATAAAGTGTGCCCAGGGGTGCTACTACATACAGGGAAAACCCCACAGCAAATCAGAAGGTGCAGTCTAAATATTGCATGTGTCTCAGTGCAGTCACACCAAGAGGGGAGACCGCACCATGGTGCCTAGCCACACAATGTAGCATCAAGCTTCTGGAAAGAAATACTATAAAAAATTAAATAAAATTTAAAAAAAAGGACCAAATAATACAGTTGGTCAACAAAATAATGAAATAATGAAGGGGCAAAGCAAAGGCCAAACTAAGCAACAAAATCAAAACAGAAACAATGGAAAACTAAAGAAAATGGCAAAAGACTAAATGGCAAAACCAATTTTCATACTAAGAAAACAGAGAAAACAGAATACTAAAAGGAGAGAGGGCAAATCAGCATGATAACCTATTAGAAAGAAATTAAACAGGTTCACATACAAAAATAAAATGTTTAACTGGGGTAATAACCCTACTCACCATCTTGGACAGAAAATCACCATAAACCACAGGAATTAGAAATGAATTTGGAAGATAAAAATGTAACTGACTGCAGGACTAAAAATGTGAACTGTTAAAAACACTTATCTG
The DNA here is from genome assembly GCA_903364295.1 of Serranus cabrilla. Lineage (NCBI taxonomy): Eukaryota > Metazoa > Chordata > Actinopteri > Perciformes > Serranidae > Serranus > Serranus cabrilla. Next base: position 190,008 of record CAFUXE010000195.1, read on the forward strand.
CTCAGCGGCCATGACCACACAGCAGGATGCAAGAGAATGAACCAGGTGCCTTTTATTGCCTGGCAGTAATTAAGGTGGTCAGGGAGCAGCGACATCAGAGCTCTGTTCAAAACCACAACTGTTCACTGCAACAGTGATGCCCACTACAGCTGGATTCCAAGTTTAAAATAATGCAACCTGTAAGAATCTCTGATGAGCCTCTCTTTGCCTGGTCAATGCCCCCTCAACATGCAGTCTGTAACACAGTTAATCTTCTATTAATGTGGAGTTTCTGAGCCAAGCAGAGACAACACCGATGACATAGATGTAAAATAGTACATGCAATGTGATCAACACTTTCTGTTTATGGGCCCTGCTTTTACAATGATATCACGGTTAATGAGTTTTTAAAGAGTGACTATCCACTTGAGTGACTGCATACAGTACATGCGGAACATGAATTGTGGATTTGTGCGGTGCTCCCTCTCATTGCTCCAGGCAGGTACCTGTGCACTAGTTAGAAAAAAAATATATACTCTCTTTTGGGTTCAGCAGGTACTGAAATGATTTGATTTCAGGGCCATGAAATATTTGCATTTCAACCATGCCTGAACACAGACCTCCACTTAATGTATTCAGTCTCCACTGATCTGGGAAAGCAGCTGCTCCAAACCCAGAATATTGAGCGGTTTCACACCAAAGACTAGTCAAATAGAAAGATTGCATGGAAGCACAGGAGCGATTTCCCTTGCCTCTCTCTCTCTCCCTTTCTCTCTCTCTTTCTCTCTCTCTCTCTGTCTCTCACAAGCCTGTTGAATGACACTGTGACAAAGCAGCCCGGTGTGTTTGTCAGTGAGGGGACTCAGAGTCGGGGCCATGACAAGTGTCTGCTAGGCAGAGGGAGGATGACAAAGCCAATGAAGGTTACACTGGCGGACTGTGAGTTGGAATTCAATGTGCAAAAATGAATCATTATTCTCTCGACCTGAATACAGGTTTGCCAGTTTTTCAGTTCATCTGCAGCTGTAAGCCAGGAGAGAGGAACTCCACTTTTACTATGTGGATAGCTAATAATATACAGGCAGCTGACTCAAAAATCTATTTTTGATTAGTAGGGATTCAAGTCGTGGTTAGGCCAGGGAAATGAATACATGTGCCATTTTTTCCCTACAGTAATTGCTCTGCTGATTAAAAAGCTTTTTAACAAGATCATCTGGGGTGGCATTAACTCTCATTGACAAGACATTATAGCCAAAGTTAAGTGCCTCAAGGCCGGCTTTAATAAATGTTAGCTTGTCATGGTCACTAAGAGTGATAAAGATCTTCAATATCGCTTATACCTCCACTTCTGCCCTGACAGCACCATACTACAAACTGCTGAGTGGTCCATGGGCTGCTCCTAATGGTCATACACTCTGACTCACATCTGATTTCCTTGTTCCTTAAAATCCAGGTAAAGAAAATCAGAGATTTGTATGAAAACATATTTTACATGGTGCAAAATATTTGAGTAATTGAATGTTGGAGTTAGACCATTAAACCATGTCTGCGTTCATCATTTTGAGAACTGTCTTGAATCAGGGCTCGATGACGCACTGAAGCTTCCCTATCATAACTCCACCACTCCACTGTAGCATAGCATATCTACACTGCAGAACAACAAAAAGAAACAAAAGATTTATTCTCTGTCGTTTGTTTGGCATGAACATTTTGAGAGAGCCAGGGTGACAGCAGCAGAAAGTCATCTGAGAAGTTCAATATCAGATATCAGCATCTTCAGCAGACACGCCCTCAGCATTTCAGAGTAGAGGATAAAATTTGTTTTTTTCTGATTTAAATATAGCTGTATGCTTAATAACATTTTTTTGTGGTAGGGAAAACAAAAATATATTTTTGCTTTACTCTGACTTTAAAGTTATAGTGCATGCGATTCACTGATCAGAAATGTGTATAAATTGATTTTTGGAGGGAAAATAAACAAATTAAACGTGGGGGCTGGAGGTCCTCACTTAGAACATTTTAAGAGGAAAGATGTAATTTCCTGTATTATGTTGCCCATTAACATGTGGTTTGACTATACTAACCTGGGAATCTGACTATACTAACCTGAAAAAAACAACAACAAATTGATGTGGTGGTCGGTCCAGTCTCCTGTTCCTGTAAGTGCATATAAGTCCCTGTGTGTCCTGCTCACTGCCACTCTGCTCAGCTCTCATACTGCAGTTATCTGTGATGACGCCTTACTGAACCACAGTGTTGTTGTGGAAGCATAATGGCCACACTGATGCCATTTTAGGACTATTTATGGTGGTGTTAGCACTGTTAGCTGCTTGGCAACGACTGAGTCACCACCATGTTGAGAGCTATGTGAAGGCAATCTGTATGAGATCCATGTGCTCTGAATTCTTTGTACATTCATTCAATCATTCATTCATTCATTATCCTTAACCACTAAACTGAACTCTGATCGCTGGGGGCTGGAGCCCTCGCTGACACAGGGAGAACATGCAAACACACCAGAGAAGAGCCGTGAGCTGGATTTGAACCCACGACCCTCTTGCTGTGGGCCAAATTGTTTAGTCCATGCTTTATATAGCCTCTCTAAATTTCTCATAAACTGTACATTCAACCAAGAAGAAACATTTTTTTTATTACAGGTCAAAGATGATTTTTCTTATGATATTTTAGCTTTAGAGCTCTTTAGAATCTAATATTTTTATGAATAATACTATGCCAGAATATATAATAAATCCCACAGCCGTCACTCGTATCTCACAGATCGAAGTTTAAATGTGTGGATCCCCACTGAGTGTGCAATACACAGAGACCCCTGCATTTTTTAGGTGTCAAGTCTATTTTTGTGGTATTAAGTGAAGCATTATGCGGTTTTATATCTGGTTTTAACTTATTAACAGCACCTCATTTCATTGATCAAGACCCCCACTCTGTTTGTGATGCTGTACATACAAACATTGTTTATTTCTTCCCATGACACTTACATGAAAACTAAGTAAATAACTACAGTTCAGAAAATGTCTGCTGTCAGTGAGCCTGGTAAAGGCAGGTTAGTCAGCTGCTGTCCACTGCAATTAGCTTCCTGTCTGCTGCTGACTGCCACCACAGTGAGGGGGAACTCACAGACAGACCGGGAGCCGTGATTAATCAATTAACATGCGGTACATAAATTCAAAACACATAGAGTGCGAAACAGCTGTCTTTGCAGATTATGCTTCACTTAACATGATGAAAGATTTGGTGCTTAGGCCCTAATAATTACCTTTGAAATAAAATGAGTGAAGTAAAAGCACTGTCCTTATGAGGCCAATGACATGTTTGAAGACAGGCATGTGCTGCAAAATAGGGGCAGCCCTGCCCCCCGAGGAGTGATCACTCAGTCAGTCAGTCAGTCAGTCAGTCAATTACACACCCATGAGTACAGTATCACAGCATTTGTTAGTTGGCTTGTCCAACTGATGGGCGAATGGCATAAAATAAAAAGATACAAATTATTATAAAACCTATCACATTTTTTACTTATTTTGTTGTCATATTCACATTTCCAACAACGTTTGTGAAATATACAGTATGAGCTTTGACAATTATGTGACCTAATGCAGGGTATGCTAAAAAAAAGTTGCAAAGTCTTCAAAACAAGTCAAACAAATAGATGTGGCGAATTTGTTACGTCAGTGTAGGGATTGGATGAGAGAAAATGTGCAGAGTGTGTCCTGTAAAAACAAAAGAAGAGGATACAAATGCCACAAACACAAAGATGATGTGCGGAGACCTGGCTAAAGACTGGCTGCTGCCCTGGTTTATATTCATGACGCACTCCAGGTCCAGGTGTGTCCCATGCTGCTGATTAACCTCCAGGGCTGCAGGATTGGACAGAGAAAACAAAACATAGAGCCACCAAGCAGAGAGACCATCACATGGAAGAAACTAAAGCTTGTGTCATTTTCCTCATTTCATACGGTGCTTGGTTAGCGTTAGCGTTGTTTGATGCTTGCTCCTTCCTCCAGAGAGGCAGGCAGACTACACATGAAACATCTCAGTTGTACATCAAGAACCTTAACACCAAGTGTTGTTGTTGAGAGTATGTGAAATTTAGTAGTCTCTACATCGTCTCTTCAACGTATGGTTATGTCTGTTGTAAAATAATTTCTAACAACTCATGGAATCACCTCCTCTATGGGAGGGTCATGTTAAAGGCATAATCAATTTGGTGGAGCTGTGACAGTTGCATCTCTCTTCACTTCAACACTGACTCCATTTCATACTTGAAATCTACTTATTAAAATAATACATGGCCTACATTAAGAAAGGGAATCCCACAGAGCAAAACAGTTGAACTGCCCCAAGTTTCCCTCAGGTCTAATGCCCTCTGTATACTCTGTGCATGTTGGTTTGTAGTTATTTTAATTGATTTGATTGGTAATATGCAGAAATAATATCTCAACTCAGCTGAAATGCCTTAAGGCATTGTTCATAGCAAATTTCTTGTGACCATTGCTTGGGTTAGGTTACATCAGGCTATGAGATGTGAAATAGCAGTGCCATCCAAGACTTTCACCAGAGGGATGCACATGCATCTGCATTTCTTGAACTCACTCTCTCTCTGAACTGACCTGTGATCAGCCAAAGCCAACATTCTGAAGCCTGAAAACAGCCTAGAGGAAGTGCTTCATTCTAGTTTTCTTTCAGACCACATGAATTACAATATGCTGAAAGGTTTATATGGATTTTTTTGCAAAATGATGCAAATGATGCAATTACTTATAACTGATGATATTTTTAATAGCAGTTACATCTATTCGCTTATGGAAGACCATGGGTCTATTAAGTGGAGCAACTGGACATCTCATAGTCTTCAATTGTATGTGATGGGTGTGAACTAACATAAACACTGACATATTGATTGCTGTTGATTGTTACACACCAAAGGTAATTTAACATTGTTGAGCTGCTGACAGCTAGAGGGGCAGATTGATGGCCCTTTGTTACGCTTGTAATATTAAACAGAAGGAAAAAAATCCCAAAACAGGTGTGCAGGAGTTCTTTTCATGATCTCTTGCAGCTGGTTAATAATTTCAAAAAAGTAATACTGATAACTCCTGTGTTGAATCTGATTGTTTTGCCCATATAGACTGTAAACACCTGAGTTTTTGTACTAACTTAAGACATCTAGCATATGCCTACTTGTGGAATGTGAAATGTAATAAATTAATATGTAATATATAATTACTGATAATTGTAAAGTGTGTGTTGTGTGAGATGTTTGTATCTGAAGCGAAGCAGGGCTCTGACAAAGAACCTGGACAGTGCAAAAGAAATGAAAGCAAAGCAAAGTTTATATGCCATTACTTGCATGCCATGATTGCAGCCGTGTCTGTGAACCAAGCCCTGTTCATATATATATGCTCAGACCTCCACCTCTGGTCTTCATCAGCCCCCTGGAAGACATAGCGTCATATTAGCTTAACTATGGCAATACCACATTGCGCACTTGAAGGATTATATTGAAAGCATGTATTTTCGGAGCACACTGGCATTTAAATATTTAATTCACTAGATGGCGGCAGTTGGTCAAGGCAATATGGTCTCTGACTAAAATCAAATCATCTGTTCCTTGTCCCAATTTTTCACAACAGCTCCCAGGGAGTAGTGTTTTTGTGTTTGTCCTGTCATTTCCTGTTTTATTTTGTCGTCCTTCCTGTTCCCTCCGTTCCCTCTCGTGTGATAACCTTCCCCTGCCCTAATGTGTTTCACCTGTGTCTCGTTATGTTCCTCTCCCAGTGTGTGCATATATATCATGTGCTCCCTCCTGTGTTTGCCAGTTTGTATTCGTCCATTGAGAGATACTTACCAGCGTTTTTCCCTGCCTGCCTACCTGTGATCTATACTGCCCGCCTGTTTCCCGGGCCATGCCTTCCCTGCCGGTACCTTTGCCTTTTTGACTACCCTCTCGTGTTCGACCCTGTCTGCTATGGTAATTCTGTTTTCGTCTTTCCCTCATATGTACCTCAGCCTGATTACCTGCCCTACTGTGTATGACCCAGCCTGCCCGGTTAACAGTATTCTGCCTTTTTCTAGCCATTGCCTCTGCCTGTCTGCCTGGAAACCCAGTTTGAACCTGCCTGTCTAGTATCTGCCTCACGTCTGCCCCTCGCCTGTTTCTGTGGATTCCGGGACTGACCCAAGTTCCCCTGACTATTGCCATCAGCCCGTCAGAACTTTTTGTAATCATTATTAAATAATCCTTTGTGAACTCTCAGTCTCCTGGTCGAGCATTTGGGTCTGAGTTCAGTCATGACAGAATTAGCTTTAGCCTACGAGCACTTTCAGTCAGCGGATCCAGATTGGTAGCCCCTATTGTCTTGCCAACCTCTGGAGATGTAACTGATTGTTATTACAATAAGTATTTAAATTGGACCATATGGGTCATTGTAGTACATTCTAACCATGTTGGTGGTTGTATCACACTTGATACCATGTGCCAATGATTTTGAAAATGTTAATTGCAGTTGCTGGGACCTTACAACAGTGATCTTCACAATCTGTTAATCTTAATCTTTCATCTAACAATGGCATACCCTTCAGTGCTGAACAAAAAGTTTGAATTGAAAAATGAATTGAATCATGACATTGCAAACACAAACCTTATAGTTTTGTGGATTTGGAGATCCATGACACCTCTATAATTAAAATATATTAAGCAGTGATGGAGCTGTTCATTTTGTCCTCATGAAAATGTTTATAGTAGGGTAATCTTTGTATACTTAAGGGTCCCAGTTTGGGAGTTTGAAAATAAGGTCAAGTGTGTTAATGTATAATCACTCATGCAGGTGCTCCTTTTGTTAAATCTCCCCATTTTGTTTACCACTCACTTCAATTTGATAAAATATTGCATTTGGCAGAGATAAACCCAGCAGGGAATGATTTAACTTAGTAGTCATGACCTTACTCTCATTTTGTGTTGTGTTTTTCCATTTACATTCTGGCAAAGATCATCTCAATATTTCAAGTAAAGAACTCAAACGGGACCCAGCAGAGAAGCCTGGCCTTCATTCAGACGCAGGTTGGAATTGTCTCAGAAAGTCAGCGCCCATATTCTTCACCTGCCACACAAAGCTGCTGCAACTCTCAGAACAAAAAGCCAACCCCCTCCTTTCTCAGAAGTGTGGCACTGAAAGTGATACAGTGGCAATAAAATCACCAGGGGGGCTGAGATTTTTCTCTACAACCACAACAAAAAAGAGAGTGCTGTTTGATGCTTTCAGGTTCGATGTTACTGTTTCAGATCACAGAGTGAAGTGTTTTGGGTTTGAGTTTTTTTCTCTCTTATTTTTCAGCATTCTGAAGTGTTATTCAGATGTGTTGGAGTCGTGCATACAGCCGAGTACTGATCTCAGCCTAGTTTACAAGAAGAAACAATCACCTATTGTGTGCTGTTGCCATGGCATTTAAAGTCTTGCAGAAAGTTGCTTTAGTTTATTTATTTGCTTTAATAATTACTCTCCTGCTACATCTCCAACCTCGCTGGAAAGATCACTTGAGAACTGGGGAGAAAAAAGAAAGCTGGCTTAATAAAATGTCAAGAATAGGCCTACTGTTTTGCCATGCCTCCATATTGTGACACAAAGAAATGTGCGTTCACATGATGTGTTGTTATTGTTTCCTGTATACTATGCATAGTTTTCATAAATATGCCTGTCCACTCATTTATGTAAACTCCTATTGGAGTTGACTTTTTTTTTTCTCTTTTTTTAACTCATTTATTTGCTCACTAACAGCTGTGTTTCTGATTCATGTCCTATTGACCAGTCTGTCTGGTAGCCCGTTAACACTTTCGGACTGTTCACGTAGGACGCAAAGGTGCATTTTTTCATCACAGGACCATACATGTATTTCATGTGTACTCATGCTAGAGATGCAATTAAACACCACCATTAACAACCATGGCCACAATTGCTGCATTGTACCTTTTCTAAAGGTCCAAGATACATTGAAAAACCATATGCTGTCTCATAATATCATCAAACGGTGCAAGCAGCTCAGTGAATTTCCCAACCTTCTCCAGGGACTGTGTCTGGTTGACTACCAGTTAGATGTTACTTCAGCAGCATCTACTCCCTTAAAAACTGATTAAGCTTTGATTTAAGTGCAATGAACTGTTGGCAAGATAGACGAGCAATACAACTTTTAAAATGGTTGTTTTCAAACTGAGTTCTGATCGATTCGGGGTGTGCTGACAGCCACTGTCAAAAGTTGCCAAAAAAAACTAAAGCATGATGCTGAATCATAATAAGTCAGAGATCATGCTTTGTCAAGTTTGTCTTTCTGTTTGAATGCTAGTTTCTGACAGTTTGGATTGATCACTGCTATGCTTTGCAGGAGTAACTCAGTGCTGAGAAGCTTTCGCAACACAGTGTTATACAAATTTCTCCCTTGCATTATTATTGAATAGTGTCGTTATTACAGGGTGTGCATCATATGTGTCACTCTGACGTCTTCTCCTGTCTTTGCATTTACTTGTCTAGAAAAACAGTTAAATGTATGTTTAGAAATGAGAAGCATGAAGAGCTCCCTAACTTTTGTGACCCTATTATTTACCTGTAGTTTACAGATTAGTAGCAGTTACAGTCACACACATGAGGATAAACTCTTTTTGTTTGTGTTGTTTATTTTGAGTGTTTTCTGAAAGTCAGACTGTCACATGCTGAACACACGACTGACTGCTTTCTTGCTCCTGGGGTCTGTAACAATATAAAAAACAAAAATAGTTTTTTCGTTTTTGTTTATTATTGGCAATAATACTATCATTTCCCTCTGCCAAGCCATCCAAAGCCTCATAAAAGCAGAGCTAACATGATTAGCAGATGACAACTAATACATCCTTATCTGCTCCAGACAACCTCCTCACTTTGCTGAGTCAAACAAGACTTACCACATATTGTTCCATGGAAAATGATGCAGGATATAACTCACCCTGATGGCGTCCTGCCTCCCTACGATTGACTGATCCTTTTCCTTAAATGCTGAATCAAAGGAAACAAATGGGGGCGCAAGTGAACTACAGATGACCTGTTGCCAGCCACATGGAAGCTACTATTTTTCCTTCTCATCCTGCGTTCACTCCATTCTAATTCTGATGTGTTGTTATTATGGTATATTACCTCCACAGTTGTTGACTTGGCACTACAAAGACAGACACAGACACAGACAAGCCATAATGTCATGAATTCAGAAGAAGGCAGACGGCTCCTCTTTAATTGATTTTTGATCTCAATGGGACTTCCTGGTCAAATAAAAGTTTGATTGCTCTTCAAGTTGCAATAACGTTTTAATCATCAGAGTTCTAGCTGAAAACTTCCACTAGAGCAACAGGTGATGCACAGCAGATGTGAACCAGGACTCTATTTCTGATGTCAAGTCATGTTCATCCAAAAAGCATGCAATTATCCTCTCCACGATCTGAGCCCTATTATCATAATTGTATTAGTGGCTCTTCCCACTGTAATAACTTGGCACAGGTGCAGGGATGATGAACATGCTGCAGGTTTAGACCAAGAAATGTTTAAACAGTTGTCAGTCTCAGATGTTGCTGGAGGTTTTAATAACTTCATGACACATTTCAAAACACAGTTATATTGTACCTACAATTGTAATGTGAGTAAAACTTTGTTCAGAGAACAACCAAGAAAAACAGATTTAAAAAAAAAAAATCTTTCCTGGCAATGCTTGCTCTCTCGGGAGATAAATGAACACACCTGTGATAACTGGCCTTGGTTTTGATTCCATCAGGACCGAATTTCTCTGAAGTGGTTATATATGAATTTATTATTCATAACCACTTATCCTAACTAGTACTGCCAGATTATCAAAGTGCTGACACACAGAGACTGGCAATCACTCACACTCAAAAATAAATAAAATATTATTAAAATTATTTGATAACCTGAGACTTAACATGTAGAAAAATACCACTGACAAGGCACCATATGGCAAGTTTTGTGTTTCGAACTCAATTTGTCATGCTTTTAGCAGAACCTTTAAAAAATAATTAGTCGACTAAAAATAGTTTTTAGAGCACCAAATGCACAGACTAAGAATTTCATACTTCTCAGCCGGTCGAAAAAGCTCTGACAGTAAACTTGACTTCAGTCAACTGACCCTAGAAAAACAAAAGTAAAGTTAAAATTAAGAAATTCCAACACCTGTCACCCCTTTAAATTATTGTAATCCTACCACAGTGATGTACAGATGTACACCAGGACAGTGGTAAAGGTAGAGATTGCATCTTTTGACCACTGGGAGAGCTCAAAAAAGTGTGCACACGTACATGGATGCATATTGGATACACATTTCTACCCAACAGTTTCATGCATGTCCACTGATCCACAGTTGGTGGCTGCATCAAGCAGAGAAGCATAGCCAAGTGCTTTCATTGTAGAATAAATCAAGCCTGTGTTGTTGAGGGGTCAAGATGACCATGAGTCAGACTCTCATCTTATTTAACTGCAGTAGTAACAATAAGTGTGCATGAAGAGATAAGAGACACTGTGTTTACACACTTGACACAGCGTATCGTAAATTATTCAAATATCAAGAATCAGATCTCCATAGGATCGGTCAAGCTCTACGTATGTGTTCCTCTACACATCCATAAGGTAACACACATACAGTGAGGTGATACTCGATGCACAAGACCAAGAATAAACTGGAACCAGAGACTGCCGTCCAAAATATATAGATTTTATATACAATGCATAACATAAACAACTTGTCTTCATTCAATACTTTGTGGCAAAAGGAGGCCTAATTGTTGCCCATGATAGAGCAAGGATGGGGCAATTTGTACCATTAATCCATTAATTAACACTTCAATTAACAAAATAATTCTGAAATGTTTTTGTGTTTTGTGAAATATTTTTGCATTTCATGATATATTTTGGGGTTTTATGAAATGTTTTTGCGTTTCATTGAATATTTTTGCATTTTGTTAAATGTTTTTGTGTTTTATGAAATATTTACAATTGACCTTCAGCGCTTATCCCTGGGTCACAGGGGCTGGAGCCGATCCCTGACATTGGGCGAGAAGTGGGGTACACCCTGGACAGGACGCCAGTCAAACGCAAGGCAAACACATAGGGACAGATAACCATTCACACCTACGGGCAATTTAGAGTCACCAATTAAACCAAAGCTGCATGTTTTTGGACTATGGGAGGAAGCCGGAGTAGAACATGCAAATTCCACACAGTTGTTATTATGTAAAATATTATTCAATAAAAGCAAGTGTGTCTTTAAGATTGTGGGGCTAAAATTATTTTTAAAAAATGCATATCTTTAAGTTATCGTGTTCACGTTTTCTTAGGGAAGGACCAACTAACACAACTTTTGCCCTATGGAGGATGTAAATCACCATCCTTGCTAATTTTCTGCAAACTTTTGTTATACCTCAATTTCTCTCTCCGTGTCTGTGCACATACCGACATAAAACGTGCACTATTTCACTGTCTGGGGTTAAAATTGGAGACTTTTACAGTCTTGGGAAATATCTGCAGTGGCATTCCTGTTGGTGTTTCCCACCGTCCTGCAGCAGCCCTAATCCTGGCTCAGCACAGTGCTGACTCCTCCCCTCAGTAATACTGACACAAACAGGGTATTTTCACCCAGAGCATTAATGATGACTGACTGCAGGTGGCAACTTCTGTTCCTGCTTGCTGCGCTCCAGAGACAGCAATATATTTGATAGGATTTAGAAAGTGATCTAATAGTGGAGGACAGTGAATGCCAGGTTTGGAAGAGATTAGAATCAGTGGCCTGCCCCCTTTTTGACTGGCTGACCAATCAGGGAGGGATGTATTGAGGTTCCACTGTACTGGCCTATTTCATTACATGGATTTATTGGTGAGCAGTCACGCTGACCCCATATCTCCCTCCTCCTGTTTCATGTGAATCTGTTCTCTCTGGATGTGTATGCATGCCAACATACTTGTTTGAATGATGGCTGAAGTATGACTCCGATATGACAGTCTCTGTCACAGCACAACATATTAAAGAGGCATCGGCTCTTGTGTCCGTCTTATCCTCTTGAAATTACCATGGAGATTTCAGACTGACCACATGCCAGCCATGGTTACATAAAGGTTTGAAGGCCTTTGTCTTCTCTGCTGCTGTCCTTTAACATCTATTGTGGCTCTCTGAGCTCTCAGTGTGAAACTTGGCTAATATACTGGGCTTTTTAGATTAGACTCAGACACATTTAACTCTCTTTGCAACAGCAACTCGCTGAAAGTACTGACCTTCAGTTGATGTATAAGTGAAATATGCTTGTTACAGCAGAAGCCCATGTTATTGCACATTTCTGTGCTTCATTCTGTTTCAATTTGTGCTTACTGTCCATCACACTGCCTCCTCCTTTATTCCATTGTCTTTTGTGTTTTCATCTTTCAGTTCCCTGCTAATAAAGAAGACAGGAGCTGCATGGGTACAGATTAATCCCCGTCCCCTAAATATTCAGAAACAAGTTATACTCCCTGTTTAGCCTTTAGCGCTCTGCCAAGCCAGGATTACTCACATAAGAGGGAAGAAGCAACTGATGAGAGGGAGGAGAGGCAGGGCCCAGCAGGTCCTCCATGCACACTTAGAGCTTTCTCTGGGGAGAAAGCTGCGTCTGTCTGGCCGTGGTGTGCAGGAGATGGGAAGTCCTGCTAGCTTCTACGGCGCTACTCCTCCACAGGAAAAAGGCCACAGCAGGCCAGTTCGCAGCGGGACGGGGCATATGGAGCGATGTCTCCACAGGGAATGGCTACTGGAGAAGGAGGAGGCCAAGGCGGCTTCTTCAGGTTATGTTCAGGACAGCTCTGGGAAAATATTCAGCTCAACATGCCTCAATGTCAGTGAACAAGCCGTTCTCCAAAAAATGACATATTTGCTGATGCCAATCATTGTTTATAAATGCTAGAACCCTAATGTGTCTTTTTTTTAAAAACAAAACAACAAACAAGATGTCTTTTATGAATATTTACAGACATATGAAATATGAAAAAACAACGTGTGGATGTCATTTCATTAACAGTGTCATGTTTTTTTTAATATTGATAAAACTATGATTAATATGATTTAAACTTTTTAAGTGTTAGTTCTGTTCTCTCTGTCTAAAAAGTCTGCTGATGCTCACTTGCTGATAGAACTCAGCTGTAGCGGTGCTTAAGCACTTTGACTATATTCTTGAATTTAGTTCCCTCTTGATTGTAAAGTGTATGTGCAGCCCAATCTCGACAGTCTGTGTAGAAATAACACAATTTTACACGCAGTTTTTTTCATTACATGCAATGCCTACGCCAAAAATGTGAATGTATATGATACGCCAATCCTTCCCCTGGTCATAGTTAGTATGAATGACGCTGAGGCAAAATATAAAGCATAGATGTTGCAGTTCAGGTGGGCAGGAGTGGTGGTGGATGGGTCCAACAAACCCAGGACTATCACCCAGGAGAATGAGGTTGGTGTCCCATATGCATTTATTTAGTTCTAAAAGTCTTTAATAACAGCTTACCAGGAAGTGTTTTGCCCTAACCATAGAGAGCTGGTTTTGAAGCAGACATTCAACAAAACTGCAGCCTTTTTGTTTTGTTTTTTACAACAATGAACAATGGCTATCTTTGGAAACACCCCTGTGCATTTCATGTGCACGTTACATTTGATTGATGAGATATGATAACTGATATTGATTGATTGGTATGAAAATGTGGCTGCATGTACAAAGTGATAAACACTCTATATACATAGAATATACTCTGAGATAGAAGCATATGAGGCCTACTTTTGCCCAACCTGAATCTATCTTCATGCTGTGAGTATGATTTTCTTTCCCCCAAAGGATTGAGACATTCGAATGATGCCATGTATGAGGTGTATCACTGCCGACTCTTTTGTACTAGGGAATCTGTAATTATTAGAGCCATCCTGAGAGCCAAAATGTAATAAGAGGTCAATGGCGGTCACGGTGGCATGGGGTGGAGGTTGTATACATTTCCGATTATTGACTTTCCTGCATCAAGAGAGAATTAGAGTGTATTCTTTAATCTTGAATTTTCAGCAGCTCTAATCATAATTTTAATGGGACCCTTTATTAGATTTTTCTGTGTAATAGTTATTTCTCCTCCGTTGACCAGTGCAGATTGGTGTGTTGTGGGTACAGAACACATGGTGGTGCTACTGAGAGCTGACATGTGATCTTCCCGGGAGAGTCATCTCAACATGTAGACATCCCTTAGAGTGCCGTTATACCTCTGGAAGCTAAAAAGTCACAGTGTTGGTATATATAATGTGTGCGCTCTCTGGAGGGTATTTCTTCCTCGGCACTAAGAAGATCTCTTTATCTTTTATTAAGATATCACAGCAGGGAGAAATCCCTGAGAAAAAGTCTGGGAAAGGTCAAGTGTCTCGGAGGGACAGGGGAAAAAAGACAATTTTTCATCCATGATTGATGATGATCCGCCTGCAAAGCACCATGGCTCACTGTGTGGAACAAACACAGAGGTCACACACATGAGGATGAGTGTGAACAACTCTCCTTCACTCTCTTGACCATCACAAAGTCACACACACACACACACACACAC
>CAFUXE010000195.1:204651-216480 GCA_903364295.1 Serranus cabrilla
CAAAAATATGCACAGACTTACAGGAATGGGTTCTACAGCTTAAAACCCAGAAGGATCAGACAATAGGCAGACTGTTAGTGAAAATAACTATAAAGTGCATGTGGTGTGACAGGTCAAGAACTGACAAAGCTCCAAGTCTTATGTCATTACGCAGATCGGTACTATAAAAAGCTAATTTTCAGGCTTGTAGTGGGTCAGCATGACTTTAATGAACACTGGATTCCTGATATCCAGGTCAGGAGAAATCAATGCATTTTATGTTTACGGCAGCAGCATGCACAGCTAAGATAAGGGTTATTGGAGGTTAGGTCTAAGGTTAGCAGGTGTAAGGTTAGTGGGCATCTTGGAGTTAGTTTGTACAGCCTGCAGTCAGCAGCAGGATTTCTACATATCAGCACAAAAAAACAAAGCTCAACAAAGAATGTGCAGAGAGCAGGATGATTCCAAGAGTCAACTGACAATCTGAAGTGAATTACATCACAACATTAGGTAAACTGTTCATGAAACAAGTGTCAGGACAATACACTGTATACAAATAAAGGACTTAGTTACTGTGGGGTCACCTCTTGGTTTGTGGACTCCAGTTCTGAAACCTCCAGACTGGCAGATTTTGGCTGTCACCATCTTGTAATCAATGGATACACAAAAGCGAAAAATGATGAGCTAATGCTAACGCTAGATAGCTAGCTTTGTTAGCAATAAGTATCTGTTATTCAAAATGAATAGCTGACTACTTCAAGTGTGTTTGAGTGCAAGAGACCAAAATCATCCAGTTAACTTTGATGAAGCAAAAACGCAATGTAGTCTAGTAGCGACCTGTCAATCACCAAGAATTTGTTTTACCTTTGTAATTGCCATCCAAAAAATGTCCATAGATGGTTTAGAATCTTTTCCCAAAGGCAAACAAATAATTTGGACATCATCAAGAGATACTTCATGTTTGTAATGTAGTATTATGTTTTAATGTGTGCAACAATAAACTTAGAATCACATTAATTATAACTTAATTGTTTGTCAATTAAACACAGTTCTATATCGTTATTGTTGATGGTTATTATGGGTCAGTAAGCTTCATACAGACAGATACTTTGGGCAGCCCCAGAAAAAAAAGCACACATCTAACATGTCAACAACATCTTTAATGTGTCATGTCCCTGAAACATCAAATCCTTGCAGTTGTGCATGGAAAAATGAATTCACTATGAATAGGATGCATAAGCCTGATGATTCTTCACTTGTCTCAGACCATTCCACATTTAGCACAGCTTAATTTATAGTTAGAAGCAATTAAGACAAGCTCTGTACAAACGGGATCAGTCACACAGCCTCGTATCTCATACATGCTAAAAAAAATCTAATTCAATTTGCATGGAAGATAAAAGAACCCATTTTATTCCTGTGCGTCATCTACCAGCTGAGACATACAAAACTGCGAGGTTCTGAAGGAAACATCCTGCAAAGAAATGTTGATGGATCTAAATTTAACTCTGCCTTATATGGGATTTACAATTATGCCTTTCACACACTAATAAGACTGTTAAAGTATTGACATCATAACAAGCCACCAATTTCAAGCTGCCCATGGCAGATGCTGTGATAAATGTTTCGGTATAAATTGATGCAGAATAAATCTCTTGGCAAACAAGACGGTCATAAACAGCTTGTTGCCTGTTGAGTGCTTATTTGCATTGAGTAGACAGGGAATTATTAAAGCGTTCCTTCAGGAACTGTACATTCCTCATCGGAACAATTGAGGGAGAGAAATGGCACCGCGACCTGAGGTGTCAATCTCACATCCATCTCGACTGTGGTGACCCCTCTGCAGCCCTGTTTGATTATTCCATGGGGTAGCTAGCTCGGTTGTAAAGGGATCTACATGTGCACTTCACCTGTCTGGTCAGGATTAGATGGGAATGTTAACAAGCTTAGCTGAGTATACATATTCATGAGACACTGTGTAGGATGAGTGATGTGCTTGTCACTGGTCCTAAAACGTAGCCTTGATCATCGATAAACTCAGAGGCATGGAAGTAAAGCTTCTCCCTCGGGTCATTGTAAGAAGCTATAAGTGGGTGTGCTGTATATTACGCTACATGCAGATCTCCAGAGCCAAGTACAGGGGATTAGTGTGCCACATAAAGTACTTTTCATTTTAGCCTCAATTGAAGTGTGGGATTAATGTGAGGTTTCTTCTATCTGAGTTTGCATTTCCTTTCTTGGCCTTTTGTTTGTGAAGGCTCAGAATGTGAGTAAATGTAGGAAACATTTGTATCAGTAAATTGACAAATTGAGCAGATACATTGCAGGGATAACCTCAATGCCATGACATACTAAGAAAGCTGCATTCTTGAAGAAAAATGTTTATTAAAGATTAAATAGCATTATTTTACAGCATACATACAATTCTAGTGAATGTAAACTGAAAAAAGGAATGATAAATAAGAATATTGTAGTCTGATATTATGAAATCATTGGTATCATGGCCAGAAGGCTGCTCCACTGTGCAACATTACATATCAAAGTAAGTGTTCTTTGCCTTCTTACTTTATGTAACCAGTAAGGTCTTTAATGCAGAACTGACTTGGCTTTTACATCGGGACTACAGTTCCACTGTAGGCTGCTGAGGGAATGGCCAAGAACACAATTGATCCTTCTGTCTGAAACAATGGTCGAATAAGATCAAGACATTGGGTCCCATTCACCTGTATCTTCCTACGTCCCTTACATTTTGCTTTCTTGAACAACTTGAGTTCTGTTAGTAGCACCAGTAGTGGAGAACAAGTCTCTGGAGTGCCATAGAACCTGGTACAGTTTGCAACCCATATATTGAAACTCAAAAACTCAAGTTCATACTGCAGCGGTCCGGTTTGACCTTGACTCTGCTATTTGCTGCATGTCATTCACATTCTCTCCCTTTTCTCTTGTTTTCTTCATCGATACTACCAATAAAGGCAAAATAAGCCCCAAAATAATCTTTAAAAAGTAAGTCTCTAAAACAGGCCTACTTCATTTAATTGATGTTAACTGATGTGTTATTATAAAGTTTAAAGTATCATATTACTATGATCATAAAAATATAATTATAATATATGAATGTAATTTATATCCTGCTGTGTTTTACAACTAATTGATTGAAGAAAACTCAATGACCAGTTGTTTAGCACAAACATTTTAGCACTCAAATGTGTGTAAGTGTGCCTTACTGAAGATCCCCAGAAAAAACATATTGGTGAATGTCACAATCTCTATGAAAACTGCAGAAGTGAGTAATGAGAAAAAAAATGTAATAACAGTAATATGTCTGACCAATGACAGGACAGCTTGCTTGTCTTTTGCATTTGTTGACAACTTTTGGACCACTGTTAAATGTTGCTGTGTAAACACAAACATACCAAGTGGGAAATGCAACAATTGTATGAAATTAATCCCTGAATTGCAACAAACTAACTTCACTTCGGCAAACATACAACGAACCTAAGATTTGGTCCTGATGTTGGCACTAGATAAAAAGTCAGGATAATTGTAAAGTGAAAATAATTCATGCTGAGCTTGACATCTGCACCAGATTTCATAGCAGTTTATTTCTTTTTGATCAAATAATTGAAAATATAAATCTGAGATAAAGAAAAAGTTAAAAGAAAAACTGCTCCCCCACAAAAGTCTGACTATCTTTTTTACAATACATCTTAATATACATAAAATACATAACCATTTCCATGAATCTGTTTTTAGTACTAGTCTAGATATGTGCAGACAGTACAGACGTCACCAACTCTGACCTAAAAGCATTCCTGTCTGTCATTGTACTGTAGCACCGAATGATTTACACAGAGTGATTACACTTCCTTCCTACACACACTGAATAACCAGCCCTTGTGACCCACACACACAGGTGGCTGAGGAACAAAAAGCCACTGATGACTTTTCCAGGGTGCTCGCCATCAGCAGGCACTGCAGACTGCAGGAGAAAAATGCCACAATGCACAAGCCAAAAATGATCTGTCACAGGGAAATGTAATGGATGCTTATTTTGGAATGCTGGACAGCTTGGCGTGGTCCAGTGTTAAAGCTAATGGGTTTACCCATTTTGCTACTTCCTGGTGACAAACTCCAATGGGCATAGAATGGGTGCTCTTATCTGGTTGGGCTGGAAGCAGAAGCAGGAAGTGACTTCACCCTTGAAGCGGGATTGATAACATACTTCAATGCATGCTCGCTTGTGGTACTTCGGCACTGGATAATCCCTGCTAAGAATAGAACATGTCGTAATTTCTGTTTTGGGCATCCAGGGAGGGGTGGTTGATCAGATAGGGTGCTTTTGCTTTTGAGGTCATTTTAAAAGAGGATATAAAGGGAATTTGATGAAACAATCTTGCAAAACAAGGCTATGTCAATTTGAATAGCACTTTACTTTGAGGTTATGGCTGTTCTTGTCTATTCTACATTTGTTTATTAACAACAAATCCAGTGAAAAGACCAATACCAACAGTGAACTGATCCTACTAATTAACTGTCTTCTGCCGAAGATGTAGGCGTCATGTTAGGCTCGAAACTTTGAAGAGCTGGTCAAGAGAGTTCTTGCCAAGTCAGTTTTTGCAACAAAGCACCATCTCTAAAATAAAAGCTTCTCTGTCCCTCAGCAGAATGGAGGTTATACATGCTTTTATCTTCTCCTGAATTTAATATTTGAGATCTCTGTTTCTGCCTGTCAGAAACAACTTTCATGCCTGCTAGATATTCAAGAGGGCTGTTAACGTTGAAATAATGTGTTAACGCAAATTCATTTTAACACCATCAATTGGTGACACATTGGGTTATAACTCTTTGCCTAAAGTAAGATGGCAATTTGCAAGCAATGGAAAAAGAAAAGGTTATTATGAAAAGTTAATCTACAAAGCCCTGCTAAATCAACAACACCAGCTATTTGTAGTTACTGTTGATGTGAATTGAGTTACCCCCCTGTGTCATTCTAGTCTTAAATACCCTTTGCACAGTTGCACTCACGAGCCATTTCTCTCAGCAGGTTCCTCTGGATGTGTACAATAAAGATCATTTATTTGCAGTGTTCAAGCTAAAAACAGGAAGTTATCCTTGGAGTGACATTGCACTATTTTGACCAGTAGTGAGAAATAGGAGTTACTGTCCCAGTTCTAGGAATACCTGTGCCCTCCTATTACCATGTTGTTAATTCATTTCCAAAAATAAATCTGCATAGGTTTGCATAAGGTAAACACATTTGTTCACTCTAATATTGATCAGATTATTCAATGCTTAAAAATCTCCCTTTAAAGTACATTTTGAACGGATAAAAAATTAAGCATTAACTTTTGGCTACTATAAGATTAATAGTGATTCAATATTTAAATTTACCGCCCAAATTCAGAATTCAGCCAGTCTGTGGTCTTAGATTTTCTAAGCAGTTACTTCTTCTTGTAAGCAAATATTGTTGTTTAAAGCATCTGACAATTAATTGGCACTTGCTATTGTCCAAGATCACATGCGACATGGTAAGCATTTTATCTTCAAAACATCATCTTAGCAGTCATTTTGAGCAAGAGCTGCTAGCATGGTTGTAGACCCTGGTTTTAGTACATCACAATATCTTGTTTTAGATATTCATTTTTTGGGGTGGGGCTGTTCAGTTTTCTTGATTTATTTTGTTTAAACCGCAGAGTGAAGCATGCTGTGACATATACGTAGAAAGGTTGGTTTATCACATTACTTTAAATGTGTATTCATCCCCCAATGAAAGTAGTACGCAACCAAAACACCATTTACTACCATGCAGAAAACTTTGCAGAAAAAGGGACACAAGACATTTTTTTTTGTTTGAGAATGTGAAGTCAATTGTTGGCAACAAGATTTATATGGAATAACACCAGACTTAATCTTTTAAGACTTGAGCCAAATGGTAACAATAAAAGCTTACAGTAGATCTACAGCAAATGTATAATATCTCATACCTGACTTTCATGTAATCAACCTTGAATGATAAACGAAAGAAAAAGAAAAATCTGATCCTGCAAGTAAGATTGAATACTTTTAGCCTTTTTACTGCCATGCCTCCTTTGAGTGTTAATAGTATTTGGATTGACTGGCTTTGTGTGAATGAGGCTCTTCAGTGAATTATTATGTGGCCTTTGATAAAAAGTGTCAGAATTGAGGATGAGGTGAAGGTTGGGCCATGAGCACAAGTGTTCTCAGTGAAAACTAAACCTCTCGTGATCCATGTGAAATGAACTCACTCACCATTGATAAACCCTGAGATAAAACAGGACTCTGTGCCTCTATGACAGCTAGTATCAGTCTGTCGGTGAGACAGAAAGGAGAGCAAAACAATTTGACAATACATAAAACCATCTTTCAAAACCAACTGTGAAAACTCGCCTTGAGATGCTCGGATTTTTCATTTGTGGATGTATGAGATAAATTACCCATTACACGTATGAATGAAACAGTCACTTCCTGCACATCTAAGCTTCACTGTTGCTTTCTATACATTTTAATGGCGTGTGATAACAGGAACATGTCTATAAATTACTTCGAGGTTCATCCTACAGCACGATTTCTTTGTCACATGCAAGCAAGCATGTTTGGAGAAACAAAGAAAAGGACAAATTACATACACAACAAAAAGCTGCTCCTTACAGGGTAATAAATGCCAGTGAGGTGAACATTCCATATTATGGATCATTTTCCCCAGAGATGCCATCAGATATGTTTCTAAGAGTTGACAGAAAAAATAGATTCTGGTCATTAGACTGGTGCAGGGGCTCTTTTTCTCCCGACAGTAAAAAGTGCTCTGACTGGGTGGCATGAATGCAGTTATAATCTGTCTCTGCAGCGGGAATCATGCACCAGCACTCTAACCTTTGCCTCCATCTCGAGAGTGACTGAGATCTCCATGACAACCAAATCTGAATAGCAAGAGCTTTATTGGAAGTGACACATTAATAAACTGCAACCTCTAGAGGGACCGTAATCACACTTCAATTATTTTTTGCTTCCCTCTTCCATTCCTCTCTTCCTCCACCTCTGAGTGTATTTAATATGTTAGTATAGTGAGTAGAAAGATTCCCCAGCTGCTGTATAGGTCACTGTGATGAAGTGCCATATTGGTTGCACAGTGTAATAACAGACGTAACTGATTGTCAGATAGATTAATGAGGATGATAGATGTTACAGAGAAAATCACAGGTTTGCTTATTTTATTTTTCCTCGATACAAACAGTAGACACAACCAAGGTAACAGAATAAATAGCCTGATCTTTTTTATTTTTAGACCGAATTATGTGTTGGTGACATGTAATGTGTGGAAAATATGTGTAGGCAGCACGTAAACAATGTCAATGAAAAGTCAAAGAGGATCCTTTAGTGCTGGGCTCAGTTGGTAGAGCGTTCGCCCACTGATCAGAAGGTTGGAGGTTCGATCTACCCTTACCATGGCAGCCTACATGTCGAAGTTTCCTTGGGCAAGCTACTGAACCCCAAATTGCTCCTTGTGAATGAGCGCAGTCTGTAGTGTAAAAGTACGGTGGCCGACACGTGCAAACACGCAGCAACGGCCAAACGCTGCAAATAAATAATGGAGCAGAACCAAAGAGAGACAAAACACATGCAAAAACGAAATGCTGCACCGGAAAAAACGCTGCAAACAATGAAACGATGCAGAACACTCAAAAACAAATGCAACAACAAAATGCTGCAAATACAGAAAATATGCAAAACCGAAACAACACAAACCCCGAAAACACATGCAAGAGAGAAATGCTGCATACTGAGTCACAACACAACGGAAGTGTCCACACAACGGAAGTGCCAGGCTGCTCGGAGGTCCCAACCTCCCACTTCGGTAAAGTTAGAAAGATATTCACAGATATGACTTTGGCGGGTCAATAACTCATTAGCCAACAAACGTATTTTCTTTAAAACAAGCCGTATTTTCTTTAAAACAACCCTGAGTAGTTAGTACCACCACTCCTTTTAATAGACTGCTTTAACTGCTCCTGCTGGCCATGAACCTGGATGAAACCTGTTACACTGAGTGTTATTAACTTATGAAAGTCACTTCGAACATGAACTGGCCAGGAAGTTTGCCGAGTTTTTTTTTAAGCCTGGGGATAATTGAGTTGTGGATTTTACAGTGGAAAATAACAGCTGCTAATCCGACAGTTTTGTTCCAACCAATTTTTAGTCTGAAAAGCTTTTATTTCTGAGAGTTTTTTTTTCTGCTCAGGATGCATAACAAATTCAGAACGAATCTCACTTTGAAGTATTGTCTTTACGTGTCACAAAATCTCTAAAGCTTTCCACAGGATTTTTTTATTATCTTTGAAGTCAACTCAATATGCCGCAATGCTTACTCCTACCTCTTCGGAGGCATCAGTGTCAAATCATCGGCAATAATATTCTCACTGACACCTTGCTCAGCACTGTCTGACCCAGCCTGAATAGTTGATGAGCAGTGGTGATTCTCTTGACTTTTACAGTTCAGAGACACACATTTAATGTTGATTCCCTTTAGCGAGGTCTGACCCAGAACAACCTGTCCCAGCACTGTGGTAAAAAAGTATGGATGAAATCCATTGTTTTTGTCTAAAGAGTTAATGTTCAAAGTTTGTGCAGTATAATTCATTGTGTGCTTTAGAACATTACTTAGCTGACGTGACTTTAGGTGTATTGAGTCTTTTGTTGGATATGTGATGCAGATGCATGTACACACATCAGCATGTCTTGTTTGTATTTCTCAATTCTGTCACGTTAAGTGTCCAACACTTAGAGACCTGACAGAAACTTCAGACCGAGCCACGATTGAGGGTACACTGAATAGCAACATTGTGTCTGAACAATACTTGACAAACATAGCGGTGGCATAAAAGCAGGAAGCTGGCATGGCCGTCTAAGGTAAACATCAGTGAGGTTTCCCCTCTGAGCATGTTACATGGCTGCATTGTTCTCAGTGCACAAGCTGAGACTTCTGTGCTACACTCACTTTTCCTGAATTGTATGAGCATAATGGCAATAAAAACAGCCGCTTCCACATAATAGGGCCTTCTATAGAGACCAGTTTCCCAGAGAATGGTGAGCTATATCCTTTCTCATCTTGTGTGGGCACAGTGGACGGTGGAAAAAAAAAACATGACAATGACTTTGCAGTAAATACACAATTTTAATGGCTGAACCACCGTAATGCAGAAGAAAAGTCTGCTTTTGATAGTTAAACAATGCAAAATCTGGATGCAAAGTAAGGCATAAGGGTTTGCATTTAGTCTCTTAAGCACTTTCACAACCCAAAGTTTAGTCAGTTTCAATCGAACTCTGGTGCAGTTAAATCCTTGTAATGATTCGTTTGTTCGCTTGTGAACACTCTAGTCTCTGGTGCGGACCAGAACAAACCATCTGAGACCCCCTTGCGAGAAGGAAACAAACTTGAGTACGGTTTGATTGCGTTGTGAACATAATCCAACCAAATTAACAGAAATGAACCAAAACTGCAGCGGATTTTGGCTCCTATATCATCAATGTGAACGTAATCTGACCCAATTAACGGAAATGGGATTGTGGCTCCTAGTAAAAAAAATTAAACTGATGTCCTTCAGTTTCGCTCTATAGGCCACCACTGAGCTAAAGCTAATTCGTCATTGCAAAATTATCAACGTATTGCTTAAAATAATATCATATTTAACTTTGTGGTAGAAGCATATTGTGGTGGAGGTGCATCAAGGCTGGCCTTCCCTAATTGTACAGGTGTCTGATCGCAGCACGTTGGAAATAATGGACCTGCACATTATCAACAGGTGCTCGTTCAAGTTACTCGGGATGTGTTTCCAACAACTTTCCAACCAATAAGAAATTAAACTGCAAATATATTTCCAGTCCTCTGCCTTTGCACACGCCCCAACCATAGGCCCCAACCCAAATCGTTTTTTTAAATTTTTATTTGGCCTGTTTAAATTTCTGCACTGTGAAAGCAAACCGGACTAAATACAAAATCAACTAAAAGTATCAATTTCACTTTGATTCAGACTAACCAAACGGAACTGGGTTGTGAAATTACCCTAAAATAATCATAGGTCTGCTTATAGGTGAGCTTAACATAAATAAAACAAATCAGTGTCATCTCCCATTTCCTTCAAAAGCCAGGTGTGATATATCTGAACCAAAGCTGTTTATATGGTCTCCCAGTCCACTGTCCCATCGACAAGTCTATTTAAATATCTATGTCTAAAAATCTATGGAACTAAGGAAAGGCGAGTCTAAAGCCAGTTTGAAATATTTCACACAAAATCAGAGACTTCTGCTAAGGGTAACTTGACTTGCTTCAGGTTCTTGAAAACATTTTGCCTCTCATTCTGAAGAAGAACTGAAGAAGTCAGTCCTTAAGTCAATTGAGCTAAACATCAGCACTGTCATAGAGGAGTTCTTCAGAACTGAAGAACCTTTTCAGTTCTTGTAAATGAGTACTAGTTTTTCTCAGGTAGAGTTAATCCCTCTACTGAACTACACCCACAGAGCTGAGCTGCTGTCTTAGAAAATCACAACAGATACACACCATGTAAAAACCTGTATAGCACATTTGTGCTGAACTATTTTTTAAGCAAATCTTGGTATTTTTCTTTAACTCCGGCAGACTGACATTATACTGCCCACAGTCTTTTTAACAATGGGGAATATAATTCTGTCACATCATCAAAGTGATTCAGTACACCAGTATAACCTTAATATATTTAATTATAAATTATATTTCAGTGTGTGCGATCGCCAGCCCACAGTCAGACTCTTTCGGCAGTCATGAGCTGTTTAAGAACAGCGATGCCATAAGCCGTCTCCCTTCTTCTTTGTCATCCTGTCACTGTTTTCTGCTCTCTGCAGCTCAGCAAGAGTGAATCACGGCCGCTATATTTATGACAGTGTCTGTCTTGCAATTCTGCTGTCTCTGGACTGTGTAATTTAACATGACAAAAGTGCACAAAATGCCACACAGCATAAATGTTCACAGAAAGTCTTGATAGTGGCATGTGGTCACAGACGGAAATTATAGTTATTTATTAGAAAATGTGTGATTCGTGAAAAGGCATGAAAATGATAATGTATCCATGAGTATTAAAAGCAGTGGGAATAGCTACATATATATATCTATATATTTAAATATATAGATATATTTTTTTTTTCTAATGAAATTTGTGTCAAATATGCTTTTCATGTGTTTTTCTTTCAAAAATCAATACAATGCTAAATTACAAATCTGCTAAAATGCATTTCAGAAAATAATAAAAGTGAAAACCGAAGTCAGATTTTTTTTAACGCTGTTTGATTAGGCTTTAAAAACATTGTTTTGTTTCATTTCTGAGCAAAAAATACTCTGTCTCAGTTTAACCTGTGTGTGTGAACTGCTCCCCCTGCTTGGATAAATGGATCCATCCAGCAGTCATGCAGAGCACAGGAAAGTTCAGAAATGGTTTGCGGTACAGGAGGGAAAAACTCCAGCAGCAGGACAACCTCTTAAAACCAACATGAAATAGACAGTAAACAGTAAAGTGTTAACCCAAATGTTATGTATTATCTCTCTGTTTCCTCTTGAGCTTGACAGAATAGTACATATAAAAAACAAAAAAGCATTTGCATGGTGAGGGATATGGGTGGATACAAAGGATTCACTGTCAGTGTGGTAGCTGTTTGTATATTACAGATATCCCCTAAACAGAAATATACAAGTAGGTAACAAATTCTAAGAAAATCCTAAATAAACCGCCTCCTTAGCTGTACAGATTGAAAAAAGTACAATGAGTGTGTGTCTGCATGTGTCTCCATTATGTATCGACAAGTAAA
>CAFUXE010000195.1:224324-259575 GCA_903364295.1 Serranus cabrilla
AAAAAAAAAAACAGGGTTTTGATGAGTGAGGGAGAAATGCTCTCCCTCATCTCCAGTGTAAACTACACCTTTGCATTTTGTAGATATAAAGTATGGTTCAGTTTGTATCTTAACTTAAGCCTTTAATTGATCAGATCTGACTATGTGATACTTCTCTATTTGATCAGTAGTGTGGTGAAAGAAATACCGTTATTTCTCCACACCAAGTGAATCATGTTGACCACTGTGGTACATGTCATGAACCATTTAAGCATAAGTAAAATTAAACAGGTCAATGGTACCTCATGCATTTTGTAAAGAGTCTTTCCAAAATGTAATCCCTGACCTTCAGCATCGATTGAACCACTGCAAATCAAGAACAATTGAGTTTGTTATTAGTCATGAAATGAAATAGATCACCATTACAGACTATCCACATGGTAATTTGGCTGAAAAAAAACACACACATTGGGGCTAGACTAGCTGAAATTGCTGGTGGGGGATCCCATGACTGTTTACTCATGCAATCAGACTCATACTGTTCACAATCAGGCCTACTCTATCAATCAGAGCATTATTTGACACTTATGGCATTTAAGATTAGCATTTAGATGCTGCCAACTGCCGTGAATTTCCTGTTTATAGTTTTACTGCAAAAAGCACTAAGTTTGCATATTGCACTTTGAAGCCTCTTAGTGCAGGGCAGATGCTGGAGCTCACACTGTGCCTGAGAGAGATGTCTGTAGAACACCCAGCGAGAGACCTGCAAAAACAGTGATTGGTGGGTGACATTGGACCTAATTTTGTTTTACAGGTTCAGAGCATGCGGGTCAGATTGCAGGTTTCCCATTATAAATATATTAAAATAAAGATGAAATAATTTAATTTAAAAATAATAATAATGTTTTAATCATCTGATCTCTGCACTCGCCCTGACCTGACACTACATCAATCTGTGGTCACCTCCACAGATCACTGAAGTAGGTGGTGTCTACTGCCGTGGACTGAAAATTGCAAAGGTGTTTAGAAGATGAAAATGTCAAGTGGTGAATACACAATTGCACAACACTCTTCAAGAGCAAAATCCAACATCAGTCTGTTCCATGGAATATGAGAGTCGCTTCGATCAGGTGTTACAGGCAGGTTACAGTGGAGATATACTCCTCAATATTCTAAGAATAAGCAAAAAGTATTCATTTAAATTCCAGGCTATTTCCTGATTTACCTTCATTTTAAAATGTAGGCTATTTCACTTGTATGAAAGGGCACAAAATGTATAAGCTTAACCTCTGCTTAAAAAGAGCTTGAAATGATGCATATAGATATAGGATGGGCAGTGGATCTAGTGTAGGCAGATCGGGTTGGGTCATATGTGAAGGTGTCACTGTGCACATACAGCCGCAGCACATACTCTCCTATGCTCTGCTGCAGTTTCTTTCAATTCTCATCATCTTTCATGACTAAGTAATGCTGTCATGGCTCTAATCAGTCAGTTGTGCACATTTTAATGCTACAAATCAATCAAAGAGCTGCAGTTTTTAATTAATAAGAGCACCAGGCAATCTAAAAGCACGACCCACTGCTCTGATAGAATAGTAGGATTGAAGACCAAAACAAGCAAAAATGGGCTAAAAGTTCTGTAGAGCTGAATGATAATTGTCTTTGGCTTCCAACCTGGTTTCACAAAATTACGTGACATGACCACGTTTGTTTTAACATAGAAGTAATGTGTTTATGGCATGTAATGTGTGTAAAATACGTATGTCTATTGTCTATTAATTCAAACATATAAAAAATCATATTGTTTTTCATATATCAGATTTAATAACATCATTAGGAGGTGCACAATGCTAAATTAATTACATTCAAGAACTGCATCTGGTACAGTGCTAATACACCAATAAACTTATTTTGTGATGACTAACTTCCAATATACGGATCATAAGTATGCAGAAATAACTACACCATGATGCCGATGTATAAAACGTCTGAACTCATGCTTTGTTGGGTCTGTTTGCAAGAAGACAAGCAACAAACTTTTAAAATGCTTGTTTTCTGAGTGGAGTTCGGATCGATCAGAGCTGTATTATGCAGGAAACTCTCAATGCCTTCAAGATATTTGCACTGAGTAGACTTTTATAGTTTATGTTGACAATATTAGCATCTGTAATTAAATATTTCAGACATAAAAATAATTGTTTTAAACCACATACTGACAAGTTCACACCAGCTATAAACAGACAGTTAAACAGATACAGAGGAGCAGAGACGGTTCATTTAGCCATCATATCCCAGACAGAAGGATAGACCCTATAGTCCAGGAAGCAGAACAGCAAGGCCTGATCTCTAACCACCCACTCTCCACATGATAGCTACTGGCTGTGAAAAAGTCAATCTGTTCACCTTGGGCCACAGGAGCAGGGAAATGGATACAGACAGAGAAATAAAAGCTGCGCCTAATTAACACCACATGCAGTAGATTCACCGTGTTTACACAAATACAACTATTTTGTCAGGTTTTGACATATCTGAATTAACTAACAAACTAATGAACTGTTATTGGACATAGCCTACATGAGCTTAACTTTACATGTGCAGTATGATAATGTTTGTCAGCTGTGTTTTGTCACTTGGCTTCAGGAATAGTGGATGTGTGTCATTACAGGAAGTGTACAGTCTGGCCAATCCAGCTGGCAATCAGAAGTCTATAAAAAATGTAAAAACACAATTGTACTCGGTCAATTTAAAATATGTATATGATGTATATGATTTTGGATATGGCAACCGCCACTGATTAAATGCATGAAGCATGTAGTAATATAGCATAACACAACAATACGCTGTGGACGCCCCCTTAACATCTCCCATATTTTTGGGGATGTGACACTTTTTTTTTAAATACCTCAAATACTTCCATGAACTGTGGATCACAACCACCGGTATCATTAACTGTGTCATTGTCTTAGATAGGGGATGGGGGTATGAAATGTGGGGGCATGCTGGGTCTCTTCTAAAAAGAATTTAGGATCTTCAAAGCTATATATTTTTTTTTTTTTTTTTAGTCATTGATTGAATAACTATAATGTAGTCTTAAAGGGCTTTGTAACTAGAACTAAACAGATCCACCACCTGACTGTCGTTCAAATTTGAGCTTTTTTTGTCTTATTGTTTTGGTGTACGACCCCCTTTTTCTCCCCAAGTGGGCAAAAATGTAATAGATGCTATTTAAACAGGAATATTTAAATAAGTCCTCAGACCTACAAGACCACATATGTTGTTTGATCCTACCCCCAAATTCTACTTACAGCTGTGTTTTTAAACTACTTGCACTTGCTCATGCGCTGTTTTAAACACATCATTAATGTTGTTAAAAAGTCACAATTTGGTTAAGGTTATGCAACAAAACTATTTCATTTAGGTTGAGGGGAAAAGTAAAATAAATGCATATTACTACCGAAAGTGAGGGAGTAACCGAGCCAAATAAGTGGGACACAAACTCCGGTGTCATTGGTCAAAGTCCCCAACCCCACTTTCACCCTCCCTAAATGGAACTTGTTGTTCTTACTTTAGTATCCTCACTTCTGCCTCAGCACATCCTACAGGAACTTGAGGGCTGCTAACCACAAACGTATGGGTCGTTGTAAGCTGCTGTACAAAAAACGTATGGGGTTGTTTTCTGGGCGAAGTAAGTCAATATCTTCAGTGCAACAATTAAGTTAACAGAGGATTCAGTATTTCACTCACAAGTAATAATAAAACATTTTTTCTAAACTGCTGGGTCTGTGTTGTGGAGACTTGGAAACCTGGCTTCATCCCAATGGAAGCCTTAAAAAAACAGTAAAACATGTTTATCCTGCTGCACTGAGTCTCATCACGTTCTGAGCAACACTGGAGCTCAGGACAATATTTTGTTGTAGTTCAATTAGTATATAATAATTAACCCTCATCTCAGTAGCTTGAAAACATAGTAGGTCAAAAGCTGTTGAGAGGTTTTCAAGTTTTTTTGCTCTTGGTAATGTGAATAATCACTGCTATCATGAATGCAGCACAGTCTACCATCATTATATTCTACCTAGTGAGCTTTAATGGAGTTAGCAGAGTTTGTTACAACAATGCCTCTTGATTAAGTATAATATGTGAGTTTTATGGCTATAATCTTGCAGCTATACAACTATTTATACAGTGTTACTAGTACTACTATTACTTTAAGTAAAAGTTGGTTTTCAAATGATCCTAGGCTTCCTCCACCAAGTATGTTTATATTCGATAAACCAACTCAGTCTTAATGGTCTTTGTCCATGTTTTAAAACTCTGTTTGTGTTTGAATTTGCCTGAACATATTTAGTGGTACCCAATAAAAAGCACAATAGAAAGCAGAAGGGAACTTAAATCAACTTTTCTGCCTGACTGTCTAGTTTCAACAAAGGGACAGTTTTATTGGGGAAATTCCAGGCAAATTCCAACATTGCTTTAAATTAGATTTAAACGAGCCATAAAAAAAGGATGTGGTAAAGAGAAATGTGCAATAAATATAGGCCTAAACATAACAAAACAATTGTCAGAAAAAAAGCAATTAAGCATTGATTAATGATGACAATATCTTATAACTGTGACATAAACAGATTGTGGACTAATGTGGTTTGTATCAAACTTGTATTTGAACTTGACCATCAACCCATCTGTCCATCCATTTTCTGCTTATCTGGGGCTAGGCTGCAGAGGCAGCAGCTTAAGCACCTTGCTTCCAGCTGTCCCTCTCCCCAGCAACATTTTCCAGGTATTCCTGGGGCAATTGGCTGATTGGAATTTAGAGAACCTCACCAGACAAGGGAACTTAACTATCATGAAACGTGCAATCACAAAAGACTGCAACTAAACTTTCCTGTCTTTCTAAGATAGTGTGTAAACATGTGTTTGGCTGCATTACCTCCATGACCTATGCTTCAGACATGCCCTGCAGTCAGGGATTGATTGAGATGTTTTTTGGTTTACTATTGTGGAACTGTCATGTTGTCTAAAGTTATATACAATCTATGTTCTTCACCAAAAAGCAACCTTGAGCCCTGAAAAGCCCTAAAGCCACGCAGAAGTGCTTTAATTCTGCATTCTTCTTGAATGCAGACAGGGGGCAACAATTTTAATTGCACAAAAAAGTCATTTTGTATTAAGATCAATAGGTAAATAAGCCTTCATCTTTAATACAGCATGATATTCATTTTGTACATCATGGTCCAGATAGAGTAAATTACACAATAAAGCAGTTTAGGGTGAGGCTACCTTAGGAATGACAGGTTGCTACCACACTGCACTGTGTTTTCATCTTAGAACTTTGACCCTTTCACAGTTAATCAAAAATCATGTAACATTTTGGTCGCCTAAAAATGTCTTGTTCAGAGTTCTGTTGAACTACGAAACAGTTTCAGGAGTTGAGTGTTCTTTATGAATAAGTATAGTAATCATTGTAACCAAGCTAGCTAGCTAGTGTTAGCTGATGACAAAGCATCATTCCGATTCTCAATCAATTTAGTACATGCTAAAACACTATGGTGACGTCCAATATGCCAAGATAAAGATACTTGACATCGTGGTGACTACTTCCACTATGTTAGGGCAGTCTAGGCTCTTTATATCCTCCGTTACTCCTGTCATAATTAACAGGCTACAACAGACTATTGTTGTTTTTTTGGGAGGTGAGGGCAGTCTTACCTACAATATGTTATGGTACAGTGGGGCTGGGTATCGTTTAAAAAACTTCGATACCAGTACTGATAGAAGTACCCTTAACATGATACCGCTGACAATTGAGTACTTCATTCAATACTTTTTTTAAAACTTAAAAAAAAAAGCAATCAGTTGCGTATATGTCACCACTCCTCCCCATTGAAAAGATTTTTACACAAATACATTTTGAAAGTGCTCAGATATTTATTTAATAACTGTACAAACTTGTACAACGAAAAATTATTTGGGCTGTGTAATTAACAACCTGAGTAGGGTGCTAACTTGCTAATTAACGCTAGCTAAAATTAGCACACAAACCTTTAGCATGCCCCAAACGATTTACTTGACAATAAATGTTTTTACACACAAAGGGTGATTACTGTGTGCCTAGTAACCATTTACTGCATACAAAAAGAACTGATTGCAGGTATAGTTTGACAGGTGCAGTTACTACTCGGTACGGTTGTTTTGATCGATACCTGAAAGGTATTGAGTACCGATAGCCAGCCCTACAGTACAGTCAGTGTTTTGATGATTACATCAGATATTATGCAAGCTGATGATCAAGAACAGATTATACTTTTGACACTAAATCTTCTGCTGTGGTGTGCATTTGTTTAACAATGGTGTATTGCACATTTGAATTTGCTCTCCTTTAATGTGACATTAGTCTGAAGATCAGTTTAAGCTCATGCAAACTGAAAACTGTGCTTTTTCAGGTAGTCAGTGAAGTTACCAGGAGACTGTGGCAATCCAGTGACATGTCACAAATTATAAACCACAGCGCAGCAAAACAGGCAAAACCTCTAATACTCTGTGGTGCTCGCTATCTATCATAATAGAAAGAGCTGTGAACTCCATTTTACTTTGTTCCTTGGATGAGAGACTCTCATTCTCCATGGAAGCGCCTGATAAAATAAAGGTTAGATAACAGTCTTCTATACACTGCACCTGAGTGAAAAAAAAAAAAACATCTCAGAGCTTGTACCTGAAAATCCTGCAGAGAATCTCAGGTAAGGGGTCTACAGAGGTCACTTCAGATTAAACACTTTGGATATTCCCAAATGAAAAAATGCAGGTTTGTGTCAGAGGTCCTTGTGTTGTGTAGTGTTAATGCAGAGCTACACCGCATCACATGTTTAGTGTGAGACTCAAATGTGCTGTGACAAGCAGTACAACACAAGCGTTTTCTGCCTCCAGTCTGCACTGCA
Source organism: Serranus cabrilla (assembly GCA_903364295.1). Lineage (NCBI taxonomy): Eukaryota > Metazoa > Chordata > Actinopteri > Perciformes > Serranidae > Serranus > Serranus cabrilla. The sequence goes on from CAFUXE010000195.1 coordinate 231,236, forward strand.
GCAGACACACGTCTGCCAGAGGTTGCTGTGACCTCATCATGGACACATTATGAAGATCAAGTGTCGATGCTGAGTAAATGCCACAGTGTAGCAGGGGAGTTTATAAAGATCAGTCTTTTCCATCAGGTGCCACAGAAATCCATCTTCCAGACCGGGGTCAAATGCTACGTGCACGCAATTCTTTACTTATGAACATCTTTGGAGTGACGAATGGGACCACTGTGCAAATATCAGGACATTTAAAGAGCTGAGGTATTTAAAAGTCTATATTTTTCTATGATCACTGTGACTGAATGAATCAGGTTTATAGATGTGATAAACCCCTCCCATCTGGGGCTGCAAGATCCCTCCGCTCATCATATCATCTGTGTAGTCTCCCCGAAGGCGAAGTGGTTTTTACCTTGACATCCAGTGACACGGTGACCTACCTTTGTCTACTGAATTTTTCATCAGTTTACTGAAGTAGGTGGAAAGCTGTTAAGACACAGTGACATATTTCTGTTCTGTATTCTGTGGCTCCAAAGCCTGGTAATCAGATTTTACTTGTCACTCCACTATTCTGCCTGACATTGTGTTCATGTTTGCCGATTTCTGTTTGAAAGCAGAAGTTATTTTCCATTGACTTGGCAGACTCTGGCCAAAGGGACTCTATTTTCTCTTATACACATTGGAAGTAATTTGGGACATCAAAGCCCTTAGAGAGCAATATCAGATTCAGTGTTTTGCCCAAGAACACTTTGGTACGTTAACAGAAGGAGTTGGAGATCAAACAACCAAGGAGACCTCAGCAAGAGGTCAACATAATGTTTTACTCACCACAGAAGCAGTTTGTGGTAACTTAGCGTCACAATAATTAAAGTATTTAATAATTTAAATGTGTCATGTCGTTTAAGAAGTAGATGTTATTTCTGTAAATCAACTTTTTTTGTCCATTTTTGTGTTTCTTTTGTTTGACTCTGACCCAGAAAGGTGACATTCCCAATCTTAATCCTATAGGCTCTAGCTTGATTCCACACGTCTGAATTCATGTAAGTCTGGTGTTGTGGTTAGAGAGCTGTCCTGTGGTTGGACAAGCTGGCAACCAATCCGACCTTATGGGTTCTTTTCACGATATCCCTGATATCAGCCTCGAGAGCTGACATATTTTCTGTATGATGTATTACAAAAATGAAAACTAGGGATTTCATCTTCTTGTGTCCAGAGCCAGAAAACAGTGATAAGTGTGGATGAGATTGGTGCAGGTTGCTATATGTCAATTAAAAGACACAGCTCATAAATTGGCATCTTTCTTGGATCAGTGTGAAATGTCACTGGCTCTGTAGAAGCGCTATTGATGCTTCCGTGTCAGCTAAAAATGATGTCAGCAAGTTGGATCAATGACTTGCAAATATTAAGTTAGTGCAAAACAAAACAAAATGACATCCCTTCTAAACAGAAAACAGACTATCTTGGAGCCCATCGACTGTGAATCTGACACCAATCCAGCCTCATTGGCTAATATTTCCCAGGTTCCAGTGTGACCAACAGATATCTGGATAACAGAAATCACAGCCAAGGCTTCTTCCTTGAGCACCCGTCATTATTTACAGTACGGATGTACTCAGGTAGCGAGTGCTTCAGACAGTGTGGTCAGACAGCGAGTGTTGTATCCAGTGATAGCGTCTACGGATCACCCCCAAAATGTCATCACTTGTTCCTGGTATCATTGCGGACATTGCCTGAAAATCATCCAAATCCGTCCATAAATACTCAAGTTATGTTGCTAACTAACAGACAGACGGACGGACGGACGGACGGACGGACGGACAGACAGACAGACAGACAGACAAACAAACTCCAGGGAACACATAACCTCCTTGGCGGAGGTAACAATAAAACAGGGTATGTGGACTGAAGTCTGGAACCAGGCTCATGGCTCCTCACCCAAACTCAAAACAATTCACAAATAGAGTCATGTACTCACACTGAAATAAACAACAGATAAAGGAAAGAAAAAACATGGCTGAGGGGATTTCAATCATGTTGCAGATAAAGGACATGGATGTCACACTCAGCTGAAAAAATATTAGTATGCATATATAACCCTAACCCCATGAGTGGGAGCACTACTCTAACTGAGGCAGACAGAGGAAGAAGGTATGAGAAATCTGCCAGAGAGGCAGCAGGGAGATCAGGCTAGGCTGAGAATGGACTTTCAGCATGTGAAATTAGCTTCCCTGCTGTAAGTTACAGCCCCTCTGTTGCAGAGAATATAAATATTTCCCCGTGCTTTAGTGCCCCTGGGTTAAAACCTTGCAAGCACAGAGCACAACAGGGATATACATTATAGCTTTTGTCAGACTATAAAAAACATGTTTCTTGATGTTCTAGCTGTGATTATTAGACAAGCCAGAGGGTGGTGAGAACAGTGGGGTGGTTTTCGTGCTTCAGAAAAGCCCAATATGTCTCCACAGATGTGTGATAATGGTACATGTCAACAGAGGTTAGCAGCAGAAGAAGACTCCAGAGTGTACTCTACGTTTAATGTACATGTGATTACATAAGACAAAGTTCTGGCAGCAGAATATTTTTGCTGCCAAAACTGGAGCTCAGAGGTTTGTGGAAACACCATAATCCAAATATTGCTTATGACACACAGCTATAAGGAAAGAGTTTGAGTTTTTTTTAATGGTAAGAGTTGTTGAAATGCTTCATAGAGATCAGTAAGGCACAGAGCAGCCTGGTCTCACAACACTACGTGAAAATTATGTTTGTTTTAACACCGAAATATGTGCTGGTGGCACGTAATGTGTGTAAAATATGTGCCGGCAACACATAAACAATGCCAGTGTGAAGTCAATGGGGATCCTTTTCATGCTGGGTGCCAGTATTCCCTGGTTAAATAATGCCACAAGGTGACATGGTAATAATGATTGACAGTGATGCAGAGTTTAAATGTTTAAATAAAAAAAAAGGAAGGGGAGGGTGGTGGTTTATCTTTTCAACAAACAGCCCTTTCATGCAGGAGAACAGGTGAAAACGTGTGAAAACAAAAGTAAATGGTGAAAACAAAAGTAAACAACTTTTAAATAAACTTACGTTTTTTATGTCACACTTTTCCGGTACCTTCCGTAGCTTCACTTCCGTAATTTCTGGTATTTTTATTTATTTTATTGTTTTAAAATGCCTTATCGTCTTATAATTGTCTTAAAGGTCAGTGGTTTTGTAGCATAAATTCACAGAAACGGGAGCCTTTTTTACAACTGTGAATGTATGCATAATGACGTGTGTGCTACTTTTAGAACGATCCGCTGATTCACAGACTTCACTGGCATTGTTCACGTGCTGCGGGCACCTATTTTACACACATTATGTGCTGTAAGCACGTACTTTGGTGTTAAAACAAACGTGGTCATTTCACATAATTATGTGAGATCAGGTTGGCAGAGAGATAGAAAACCTCATCTTTCCTGATCTTCTTTGTTGTATGTGGTAGTATGAGGCTTTGTGGTAACAGTGTGTTGTTATAGAAATGCAGGATACAGAAGTTTGTTGATTACCTGTCTCTTAAAGAAACTATATTATCCTCAAATTGTGAACATCCTCTGCAAGTGTTCAGTAAAAAGGTCACCTGCTAATCAGAAAGCTGTCAGCTCAGAGGTGTACAACAGCTCTGTTGACAGAGGAAACAATGTGGGAATGTGTGTGAACACCTACTTCCTGCATTATGTATGTGTTCGCTTTTGTGCATGTGTTTGCAAATGCAAAAAGCAGCTATTTGCAGACACATGAAAACCATTGGGGATCTTTCAGCCTTTACATGAAGCTCATCAATCAATGTGCCTCAACTATGAGCCTGGCCTGGAAAAGTTTTGACCTGAGGCTGCATACCTTTTAAATTTCCAAACGTAAGGGTTCCCCTGCTCATTTTCAATTTGTGCATAAAAAAAATGCTTTTCGGAAAAGGAAAGAAAGTTACTGTGCTAAGCTGAGGCAGAAAGAATCACAATGTGAAACAGGCTGACTGCGACGACTTTTTGAACACATTAATGTTGCAGAACCTGCTTCTGCTTCTTCTACAGTAAACAAAACATCCATGTCATGCTGCCACTCGCTGTTACATGCCTCTCTGATCACCACAGTGGCAGGTACAAATCCCAGAGGGTACATGTGAATCTGAAGACACACGCTCATTCATTAAAAACAAGATCAATAAATATGCATGGAAGATGTCTGTCCAAGTTGAACGTCTGGGACTGTCTCATCCACTGCATGGGAGTCAGTCCTGCATGGTTCCCATAATAGCTGTCCAAGTAAGATTTTGAATATGGCATCTTCTTTGCCTCATTGTGCTGCACTAAGCCATGATGAGCTCATTACTGTCCCCTGAGGCCAGAGGACCTACACTGGTACTTGATGTCGAGAACCACAGCTGAAGTGGCTATTTTAAATTTGGACAAAAGATACAAAGGTGAGATTTGAGCTTTGTCAAGTAGGGGTTCTTTTACGGTAAGAGAACTGACTGGTTGGTAGGCAAATATATGTCTAGTTAACTTCACTACTGCCATAAAGAGCAGCACACAGCTGCTGTTCCATGGAACCTTATGGGCTGTCTACCTTGCAGGGGATGACAGTCCCTTATTGGGCTAAATGTCCATCAAGTGTTGGTGGGTCGGTAGAGGAACTCTGAGCAAAAAGAAAACTGAGCCTTCTCTAATTTGATTGTATCTGTGTTTGTTTGTTTTTTCTTACTTTTCATCTGGTGCATCCACACATTGATCACCATTCAGATATTCTGAAACTGTGAAACTGTCTTTCAGTTAATATTGTAGATAATGTTTATGATTACTTTTTTTAATTCAATGCAATTTTTTAAGAGACAAAAAAAAAATTGCATTTCAGTTTGGAGGCAGCAATGTCCAGAAATTTGGTGAAAAGATGCAAAACATTACAATGGAAACCTAGATATTGCTTTGTTGCAACATTTTAGAGTATTACTTTGTGTCATGAAAGAGACCACCAGTACTGTCAGTACCGGCCTCATTAAATTGTGGTTAAAAGAATATCAAAATCATCATCATAATTAAATGCATTGTTTCAATTGATGCTTTCAAGTGGCAGATAAATCAAATCTAATAATTATCTCTAAAGACCATAACATCAAGGTTGGTGCACAATTCCCATAAGCAATGCTAAAAAATGTCATGGTAAGCCACATGCAGGTTGCACAGCACCTGTAGCATAAACATGCGTTTACTGGTCCCATAGAGTCAGTGCAGTCACACAAGAGACCAAAATAAAAAGGCCCCGCATGAGGTCAGAGCAGGAAAAAAGGAGTATGAGAAACAGCTTTTCTCCAGATGAACTATTATCAAGTATTTATGGTGTCAGCGCAGACCTCGCAACTCAGACAGGCGGTGACAAATCGCTCACACAATAACCCCTTCTCCCTTTCTTCCGCTGGACCAAACGAGGGAGCCATTAGAGAGGAAACAAAGCATTTAACCTCAAGGAAAACACACAAACAGACACAGGCCTACAGTTTTAGAGGAAACCTGCACACATGCAGGTGTTGTGTTTAGGTCCGGCCACACACACACACACACACACATAGCCAAAGAAAATCCACTTCAACAGCTCATTTAGATTTCTATTGCATCTTAAAATTTTAATGTTCTTAAAGCTGCAGTATGAAAGATTTTTATGTCTTTATCTCACAAACCAGAGTTGCTATATATAATATAAAATTGCTTGTCTCTGTCTCACTTGGTATCTTTTAGTTTCAAGCATAGTAGCTCAAAATTTGGCCTGCGGGACAATGGCAGCCCTCAGAAACATTTCTTGTGGCCCCTGAAGATGACAAGAAATGCGTGCATTATATTTCAATAGCTTACATTTAAAGTTACATTTATGTAGATAACTCAGCAGTTTAATGTGGAAGTGAGATGGGAAAGCCACCGTGAAAATAAACACTATGGTTTAGTAAAAACTGATCAACTGGGTCCAACAAACACCAGACTTTGACACAGGAGGCCGGTGTTGGTGTACTGCATGAAACTGAAAGTCAAAGTTGTGATTTGAAGGTACATAACTTAACTTCTTTGAGTCACACTTCATGCCCAATACGTAACTACCTCACTTCCAGTAGTTGAGTCCATATTATATTACTTTCTTAATTACAACCACCAAACAATGTCATTTTTATTCTTTCCTCTGGGGAGCAGTTTTGTTGCTTAAACCAAACCAAATGGGGACACTTTTACAACATTAAAGACATGTTTTAGATAGCGACTACATTTAGCTATGAGGCAAGTTTATCAGGGCTTTAGTCATATTTGAGGGAAGGAACAAAACAACGTGATTGTATGGCTTAGAAGATCTGCCGTTCAATATTTTGACAAAAAGACCTATGACTCTGTGATATACGGTGAGGATGCCTTTCTGAGTTGGAAAACACTGCCAGCAGACATAATTCAGACAACGTTATGTTTCCTCCAAACGTCTGACCTTGGCTAAGCAAATAAGTCGTATATTTATATACTATATATTGCAACCACTTCTTCTGGCGATTGTCCCTAAAGCATCAGCTGTTACATTTCCCAGGATACAATACCTGGTTGACTGTTCAGTACATTGTATAAGTGACACAGTATGAAAACATATCTGTAAATAATCATATCAAAACTGAATGTGAAAATTGAATGAGTTGTTGAGACGGTTTGTTTTGGCACTGCACAGACACACATGCAGTTGCTCCCTTTTACACCACACACAGACTGGCCTGCGGGGATCCCGCCTTCCTTCCTCCACCCAGCCTGGCCCACCCTGTGCCTGACTCCGGACAAGACACACCTGCTTCCACTCAGCCGCAACCCCTTTGAAGTGAACATGTGGAGGTCTCTTTCTACAGCGCCTAGGGGCTGCTCTGCCCTAATTTCCCACTGTATACACAGATTATCTGTGCCTGGGTAATGCAAACAGAGGGATCATCTAAATGTATGTGAACGCCCCTAATGGCCCCTGCCAATTGGTCCTGGAACGGGGCCGTTGGATCTGGGATGGCTGCAGTTAAGATTTGCACTGTAGCTATTCGTCAAAGGGATTAAACAGGTCTGCAGGGGTTGTTCCACGACTCAGGAGTTATTGGTATGGGAGTCATACGCACTTATCATGTGTATCTATCATCCCTTTCTGCTGGATTTGGAATGAGCTGCCTCTACTTATTCGTAAGCTAAACATGAAAAGATTCCAACTCCTTGAGAGGCTTGTTTTTTTTTTTTGCAATCAGTGAAGATTTCCTTGGATGAATATTTGAGATGGAGTTCTATTCTGCTTGGCGCTGCTGTTGACTTTGTGTAGATTAACTTGAGGCAGCAGCACTACTGCAAATATTGACCATGTAAGCTTTTCAATTTGAAATTGAAGTCATTCATATGTCAAATAGTATATTAAAGTAGAAACCCAAACTGACATGAATGATTTTGATAATCCAAGTCTCAAATCTCTATCCATTCAATGATTTCTTTCACCTCACACACTTGGATGCAATCCATCCACATTTAACCAAGAACCTCTAAATGTCACTCCAAATGAAAGACAACCACAACACAGTGTGGGATGCAGTTAATGAGTTTAAAAGTACGGCAGCATCTGTTATGAGCTTCTATGAGTCAGGCTTGACAGGTACGGCCAGAAAATCCACAGTCATTGAAAACAAGCTGCTTCCCACAGATGTTGCTGACAGATGACAGTTGCTGGGCATCGTCAAACCCGTCAAGAAGAAAGGAGAGCTCCCGCTTTGCACCTGATAGAGCGCACAAAGGCTTTCAGGCAGCAGGCCCGGGAATTCAGCTCAAGCCCCGGGAAGCCAGAGAAAGCCACCTGGAGGGACAGCACCGCCAAAAGAACTCCTCCTCAGTACAATAACTTCACCAAGAAATCAGCCCACTCTCATGCAGCACTTTGTTAATGAGGATTCGGTGCTTGTGAATGCTCATTGACAGCAGATGCCTGCCTGCCTCACCCACTAACCCCCTTTAAACAAATCATTAGTTTCAGGGATGCTCCCCTCAGTGAATGACAGGTTCCCATGATGCACGTTTGTAAGCCACTCACGTTCCAGAGATGACAGATCAGGAATCATTCAGATATGCAGCTGCAGCTACATCAGAAGCCGATCTGTAATGGGAAAATCTATGATTTACATCTGGCATGACGAAAAGTACAGCTGAGCTGCAACAGGCTCAGCCTAGACGCTCGTGTTTCGGATGGACAGCAGATGATGTCAGGGCCTGTGCACGGAATCACTTCAGACTCTTGACAAATTGCCGTCTTTGATTTTATTGGTGTTTGACCTTGAAACTGATGTGGGATCCCTTCATATTATGAGAGGGCATAGATTATGAGCCAATGTGTTTTCAATAGAGCCCAGATCCATTCGTGCTAGCTGGTTTATGAGAGTTTTGAAGTGGTTATTCAGGGAGTGCCATAAGTGAGAGGGACAGGGATCGCCTTTCCAAAAGCCTTCTTTAGGGCAGACAGGGCATCCTTAAAATCATTTACAATATATCCAATGCTGCACTGTAATAGAATCTAAGCCAGACTGGCAGCCATGGCTTAAAGCTTTCATTCTCTGTAATTGTCTCCAACTGGAAACATCTTGCTTTCCATCGTAATATGTGATATACTGTACTGTAAAAGTACTGCAAACTGCAAACCAGGATTGTGATATATCCATTGACAAAGGTTACCAAAATAGACACAGACCATAAAGAAATGTCATAAAAATATGCAGATTCAATTTCAATAGAAGCCCTATGAAAATAAATGTTATAAGTTTGTTTTAAGTTATTTTTAATGATTGATGGAGGCAACATTTCTCAATATAAAAGCTGTCCACTCAGCTGTTCTGGGCAGTAATTTCTAATAGATCACACAAATTTAGAAATTTAAGGTAGACTTGTACCAAAAAGGCCTAGGTTAAGTGTCATCTTCAAAGGCAAAGATATTAACACAAGTCATTCATAGAAGCTTTTGTTGTGGTTGTGCTCTGACCTGTGTCACAATTCAACAAACAAATCAATAGAATTTCAGCGAGAGATCCTGCTGGGAGCTCAGTGGGGATAAATAGGGGCAGAGACTTTGGGTCAATCCTGCTGTGTCCTATATAAACACACATAAAGGCATCCAAATGCACACATAACATCAAGTCAAGTGACTTGCTTGAAGGCCCTTGATTCAAATATGAAAAAAAACTCCCCAAAACTTTATTTAACAAGGAAAAAGAGGAAGAAACATCAGGAAGAGCAGCATAAGAGAGATGTCTCTCTTGGGTTGGACAAATAAGAAATAGATGTTTACAGGATAGACTAACCTTAGATGGACAGAAAGAATAACAACTGGACTACATAATAAATAGATGCAAGAAATCCAAGATGTCAAAAACACACAAACACTTAAAGAACATGCAAAAGGAAAACACTGCATGTCTAGTCAACACAAGGGAAGTTCTCCTGGCCTCATTGTGGTTCTGCCTCAGATGGCTGAGTGGTCACCCACTGATCAACATGGCAGTGGTTCGATGGCCATGTCGAAGTATCCTTGGGCAAGATACTGAACCCCAAATTGATGATGGCTGTCCCATCGGTGTGTGAGTACCTTAATGGAGCAGGCAGCACCTTGCATGATAGCTTCGGCCACTCGTGTTTGAATGTGTGTGTGATGGGTGAATGCTGACATATAGTGTAAAAGTGCTTTGAGTGGTCGCCATGAATAGAAAATCACTACGAAAATGCAATCTATCTCTCAAGTTGAACCACTTAGTGGAACAGTTTGATTTTGAGAGAGAGAAAAACCAGACAAGAGAGTAGCATGGATATATTATAGAACATTATAGATAAATACATTATTATAAAACATCCATGCAGAGAAGTGTTGAGGACACCATTTCTTTTAGCAATCTGACTCATGAACAATGCGTCTGGTTCAGCTACTTACCCCAGCACACCATCCACCCCTTACTTTCTCCTGGGAGCTGCAAGTTCACTACTTTCCAAGTAAAACATCTACCAACCAGCAAATTTGTTCGGCATCTCAGTGTGGGTTGGGTTTTACTTGTGAACTACCTATTCCGGCCCAGTGGGTGTACTTTGTGCTACTGGGTAAACAGCACTGAGCAGCAGCTAGTGGGTGGGTGGTGTGCTCATTAACAATAACCCTAACCATGGATCTATAAAGAAAACTGGATATATAGCTTTGGAGGTGGTGTCATTTTTATATCTATAAAAGTGCTCAGTGATACACAATGCCAATGATTTCATCTTATGCCTCATTAGGCTTTCCAAATGTTTTTGGACCAAATTAATCAAAGTGATAATGTGAAATTAGTCATTTCATTTGGAGTCTTATGCTAAGTCTGTTTAGGCCCAATGACATCATGTGATGAACCCAGGAGTTGTAATTCTACAGGTTAGCTACTACGGAAATCGGCTTGAAAGTCTGGCACACTTCCTGAGGACTTTACCAAAATCGTTTGCTTAGGGGGAGCATGCTGAGTCTGAGCTAAGCTGTACCACTTAGTACTCCCCCTTGAGGCCTGGAGTACTTTCAATGTGTTTCTGTTGCATGAGTCTTTGTGTGGTTTTGACATAACATAGTTGCTGTATATGCAACATGCTTGCTGTTAATGTACTGCCAATCTGCTGCACATTTCCATTGGTGTACTATGTTGTCTTAGATTTTGGTATGTGTTTTTGAACTGGCATCATTTCTACACACTACAGCAGCTTTCTCCTCATGGACATTTTTGTAGTGCGCTTGCCTTGACTAGTCATCTATAGACAATCAGCCTTTTTTTCGAATTAATTATCAGATTTTATTTAGTTAAACAATGGCACAACATGTGTTTATATATGTGTGTCTAATAATACACACTAATGTAAACAGCAATAATCCAATGCAAGATGGTGAAATGGTTTTCGTATTATATGATGTTGTTATAACAAGAAAGAAGGATTTATTTATATATATGTACAATTTTAAGAAGGTACAAAGTAAACTACAGTAACAGCACTGTGTTTTGTTTATTTTAGCACCAATCCACCACCGACTTGCCTTTGTGATGGATTACAGCCTCACGCACAACTCAGCCCCATCAGCATACACATGGGTATGCCATTTCCCTAATCCAACTTATATCAAAAGGCACAATTTATTATCCCTTCTCTCCCTGTACGCCTCCCCACCCCTTTTTCTTTCTCCCAGGCTATGATGAGGTATGGAGAAACAGAAAGGATTAGGTTACCAGGAAATTGAAAAGGTGCAAGAGCAGCCAGAGATGTAGGATTACTCTGGTTTATAACACATAGCCTGATGAGGATAGCACGTGTGTGTTTAACACTGAGCGTGAGAGGGTCCAGCCTACAGGGTATAGTTGGATGGAAGGTGGTGATAGACTGAGCGATACCTGTGGATAAATGAGAAAGCAGAGAGGGAGGGGATTGTGTTTGGTTCTGTGTTGTGGTTTGGTGTTCAGCGAGATGAGACATACATGTTTAAATCTGATTATAATGCAGGACACAGGAAGAAAGTGTCTGTCAGAAGAATTGAATGCAAAAACTGAGCTCCCTATGCTTTAGTATACTTAATGCATTATGCAGCAAACAGCAACCTACAGGCCTAGGTGAAGCAGATGCCTGTATTCTTTCTAATGGCCATGAGGTGGCGATTCCACTGGTTGCAAAAATGAGTCAATTTGTATGAAAGTCAAAAAGACAACAACCCTACTTCTCACTTGATTTATTACCAAAATAGACATTTTCCTAATAAGTTTATGGTTTTTAATTCATAAAAGTAATTGTAACATTTTGGTCACTTAAAATGTCTTGTTCAGTGTCCTTTTGGACTAAAAGACACTCTAAGAGCCCATTTATGCTCAGCCTAAGAAACTTTAGGACTAGGTCTCTGCGTTTAATTTGTCCATATTTCTGCACATTTTAGGGGCAGAGTAGCGAATAGTTCAAACGAAGCACAACGACAAAACACAACAAAGAAAGTTTAAAAATGCCTAAATGCTTTTGAAAAGATATTATTTAAAAAAATGTTTGGACCAAATATATTGATAAATTTGATGGCCTTACAGACTGTCTCCATCAACAACGCTGCCTTGGCTACTGCATCAAGAGGCACATTATTACAACCTCCTCCACCGTCACCATGTTTGCTGTTGTCAGAAAGTTTGACTTTTTATATGCAATGCCATCTTGCGGATATGCTGAAAATCTATACCAACATAAGGACGCATGGAGGTATGTGCCAGTCATGGTTGTCATTTGAATGGACATATCTATTTTCATACATAAAGGGAGCAGAAATGAGCCTTAAGAAGTCAGCTATTAATTTCGATTAACAATTGTCCCTTGCTAACCAAAGTAGCTAGCGAGCAGTAGGGTTAACTGATGGCCTAGCACCATTACAGCTTCCAATCCATTCTGCACATGCACTGGTTGCAAAAATGACTGGAGTCCAAAAACCAATGGGTGAAGTCACTTAGACAATGGCAATTCCTTTTACACAGTTTATGGTCTGCACAAGTTTGAAACTCACATTTGGTCTCCAAGAAACTTATTGTAATCTTTTGTAGTCATTAGTCAAGGGATGGGCAAAATGTTCTTAAGAGGGCCATACTGAAGTAAGTGAAGTGAGTGATGGGCCACACATTGGCCAATTTAATTGAAACATGGCATGCAGTACTGAATTATGTTAATATGGAAGACATGGCGGAATATTTTCTGTGTGTGATGGTTTTTACTCAAACTTTTTTACTGTTGCAATACATACCTGCACCACTAAATGAATAAAATATTTGGCTAATATTTACTATTTATGAACAAACACATTGTCTTATACATTAATGCATAAATGTAATAGTCATGTTACAAGTCACTTGAAGATGGTAAGGAAAAGCCGTCTTAATTAATCCATTCTAAAAATAGACATAGCCTTATGCTGGGATGGAGTTAGATACAGGTACATACTAGTAATTCGCTTTGAGATTCGTGAACTAAACGTCTTTTGAGGCAGTTGCAGGCTGGATTAAGATGGTCTAAGGGCCAGTTCTGGCCCTGGAACTCTATGTTGCCCACGTAATTATCTGAGTCACCACTGCCACAGCATGGTCGTTTGTTTCTTTGGGGAAATTTAGTGCGGGGATAGCAGTGTGGAAAATAAATGAATACAGACCCCAGAGAGTGGTGTGCATGCAGATGATATGTTTGTTTTTGTGATTATGTTTGTAATAGGGGCACATTTGTATGAATAAATCAGTACACCGTGTAGGTGTTTGTCTATTGTTTGTTTCCATATCTGTGTGCATGTCTCTGTGTATTTGTACGCACAGTAAAATGACAGCAGGAGGTCTCTTCAGAAGCGTTCCTGCTGTGAACCGACCCTGGGTTTCCTCTCAAATGTAATTACCACTCCATAATTATTGACTAATTACACTTTGTGGTGAATGGAATTGCTTCTAATAACTTTGGTTATCTCCGGATAGAAAACTACATCTAGGTGCAGGACAATAACAATAATGCCTCATTGTTTCCAACGAGGGCATGGCTTAAAGACAATAAGTAAAACATAATGTGCAATGACACATAGTCATTAACTCTGATTTTCCTATTGTCATTATCCTTGCCATATTGATATTCATTGTGCAATGTCAATGGAGACCTCAAGCCAGCAACTAACATATGACAATAATAACCATGCAACCGTTTTGTGTCATGAATTTATAGCCTCCACTGAGCCAGAAAATCAAAGGTGAGGAAAGAAAACATGCATATTTCTAGTGTGCTAATTATACTTTCCAGCCTTAACAGTCCATTCTATATAATGATAGCTATGGAATGATGTGTATATATTTGTTCATAACCCTGTTTCAAACTAGTATGGAAAGCTACAATAAATATTTAGTGAGAATCAGGAGTATAATGAAGTAGAAGTAAGAGTCAGCACTGAAATTAAAAAGCCAATGATGCATGGTCAGGGACACTCGATAACCATAAAAAGGTGACTGAAGACAAAGCAGCCACAGGGCAATTTGGATTGAATAATAGAACTGTGGGTCTCAACTGAACGTATCACATTGTATCCACAAAACATGCCCTAGAGTCAATCATACATGCTGTTCCTATCTGTCAAGCTGGGAACAGCATATCTGGGTCAAATGAAACCTACTGTTTGTGTGATGACAACCTTGGCTGCTGAAACATCATTTAACTGTGTAACTATCAGAATCCCTGTCGAACGCTGCCAGCCTCCAAGCTTCAATTCCCTCTGAGCCTCCGACGCCAACAATGGCAGCGGAGTTAGTGCTGTGATGTATGTGAATGTCATCATCCTTCCCTTTGTTTGGAAATGTCCCCCAAAAGTTGTCTTTCATGACATCATCATTTGTTAAAAACTTTTTTGATTCATTAGGATTGTTTAAACATATGTGTGTGTGCGTGTGCGTGTGTGTGTGAGGGCCGACATATTATAACTTTCCAACAATTAAAATTATATTGTTGTCATCAGCTGTCAAAGGAAAATTCCAGTAAATTTCAATGCAGTGTATTTCCTATAACTCCACCCTCTTTTATCATGTGGTATTCATGTTAAATGTAAATTTGTGACAATAAGAGAAGAGAGAAAGCGCCACTTGGCCCCACAGCTCCTATTAGGATATAAACATAAATCTTTTAGCTGACGCATTATTATTAACGCCTGGAGGGCTTCTTATTATAAGTCAGGGTTAGCCTTCATAGCATATGCTTGCTAGAATTAACAACAACAAATCAACAGGACTAAGTTTTAGATTATGATTTACCTGCTGTACAGTCGGCTTATGCACCCGATAGTGACTCATCATCACCTCGAAAAACAAGTGGTGTTATAAGACAGAACGGGCCAGAGCTAGCTGGTTAGCATGCTAATTCCAGTAGATATATCTGCATTGTAAAGCATTTTTTGCTTTCTGCTTTATTTAGAAGTGCAGAGATACAGAGTGAAAGGGGAAGTCAGAGAGGAAGAGGAAAAGGCTCCGAGCCAGGCCGTCTGCTTACGAGGACTGCGCCTCTGTCGTACGTTCTCTACCAGGTGTGCCACCAGAACGCTCCATACATAGTCATCTTTGTCATTACATCACACCATGACTTCCTCACTGTCTGTTGATAATGTTAGTTGTTTTAAACTGAAAATCTTATCATGTCTTACTAACTGCACCTTTAATTTTTCTTCTAGTTCTCTTCCGAGTCCCAATGCTATGACATCACAACATGTGATCGGTCCCTTTCTACATGAGGATGCAGAAGCAACATCAATTGATGATATAAACAATCATATTGTTGGAATATAACTTAGTCACACACAATGTGAAGACATTAAAAGGCATCTTTACATTCTGTGTGACTCTATAGGTAATGTTAACTTCAATGCAACTTTGTAAAAAAGAAAAAGAAAAGCATATAATAGTAATATCCAATAAGATGCATTAACCATTTTACAATTCCTCTTCCACTAATTTGAATGTTTTAAACATTATACCAGCTAGGATTCAACAATATAGCATTGAAAGTGGTTATATACTCAATGCTGCATTAAACTCAAAGCAGCCCTGTGCCCATGTGCAGATTCATGGCAATATTAGCATGACTGTAGTTCCGAAATGCTATCGTAAGTTAAAATGTGCACTCACTCAAATCATATCAACTGGCCTGCACTATATCATCACAAAAATTGACACATTAACAAACAGATAGGATTTACCAAATGGGTGTCATACGTTTAGTCAAGTTCCCTGATAAATATCATTGATGGTAATGATGGCTCAAGCGAAGAAAGCTGTTTTAAACCTGCAGTTTTGTTTAAGGCTCTTAGATTGCAATAGGAGTTATCATAAATCAGTATAAACTACATATGCAAAAACTAAAAGCTAGAAAAAAAGGGGTCATCTGGGAATGCAACTCTCCCAACTCCAGTCAGCATGCAAAATGTAATTAGTGCGATGAGTCCCCGAAGTATCATCCCTGTATCCCTTCATTTCCCTTACCCTCTCCTGTGCACTTATTGCAACATCAGACTTTTATTTTGGCACTGAGACTACTGTTAACCTCAGCTGTGTTTTCAATGTCAAACAGATGCATCAGCAGTGATTCATGGCATTATTAAACATCAATAAAATCAGAGAAAACTATCTGCTATGCACCGCTCGCAAACACACAATGTGCTATTATTTACAGTAAAGCATCTTTCTAGTGCTCTCTAGATGAAAGAAAGACACCTTGGGGTTCCATTTGGCAGCGAGGAGAAAGATGTATGAGTAAGCTGTACGTATATCCTAAGGTGAGACAGGATAGAAATAATTTGTGGATGAGTGAGGAGGCAGGAGGATAGTAGACAAGGCAAGAAAAAGCATAATCCACAGCGGCTGCATTAGATCAGAGGTGTTAAAGGAAGGTATTAGGCTGGTTTTAACCTTTGGAGGGCCAAGTCAGTGCCCACCATTAACAGGTGCTTAAGGGATGGCACATGCAGTGAACTCCCATTTACCTACATCTCCAGGTTTGTCTTTAATCAGAGCCAGAAAGACCTAGAAAGCCTGAGGCATAAGCCAATTAAGGAACTGCTTAGGCCCCTGTGGCCCCACGGTAGCCTCAAGTGAGCAACATATAAATTATTAAGTACCCTGTTCACTTAATAATAATAAATAACTTAATTTAAATTCCTAACAGTATTTTTGGTCTGTTTTGGTCTGGTTCCTATATTTTTCTGGAAACTGCACAGAATAGATTGCTGCGTGTTATTTCTTCAAAGTCTAAGACCACAACACTTTTTAATGTCCATATTTAAAGCTACTAATAATAACGCAATCCACATTGGTCAAAATGACGTATGACCATGCAATGTGCAATGCGCTCAAAAAAGCAAGTGTCACTTTGTCTGCTAATACCTGGGAATGCAGCTCTCCATTAGTGTCATGAGTCTTCTATTCATCATCACAGTGCCCTGAACTCCCCTCTCATTCCAGCACCTGCCATTACTTCCTTCCTTGCAGAAATCTTGAGCATCCCACCATCACCAGAACAATTGTTTACATTGTTGGTGAGAGTCTTGGTATGGCTGCTTACAGCATTCTTAAGAACCGCTCATCTGATTGACTTTGCACTTATCACTGCACTCTCTTGGATCCTTAGCAATTCAACTGCCAAGTGAGAGGTTGATTGGGTGAATAGTTCTTGAGATATGTGAAAGACAGTTGTACATGGAGAAAAAGACCAACACCAACACCAACTATTGGTCAAAACGGTACCAAATTGCTCATGGTCACTCAGACGTCATATCTACATATGTTCACCAAATGTGTTTGTAATAGCACAAAGCAAGAGTGAATGCAATTTTTGGTATTAGCCCTGTGCAAAACATTTCAGTAACTTTTGAGGGCCAGCTATAGCAAAACTGTTTGTAACTTTTTCCGGCTTGGTGGACATTTTCTGAATCAAAATTGACTGTGCCAAATGTGTTGGGAAAAAACTATTTTGGATACAAATTGGTTTCTGAGACTGACAGTTCAAACATTACAGACCAAAACATAAAGTTTGTTATTATAGCAGGATGATAAATGTGCATTTCAGCATGGTAACTAGCACAAATAATGCAAGAATGGTAAATGGACTGCACTTATATAGCGCTTTTCTAGTCTTTTGCGACCACTCCAATCGCTTTTACACTACAGACTGCGCTCATTCACCCTTTCATACAGGTGGCCGAGGCTACACGGTGCCACCTGCCACCATCAGGAATTCATTCACACACCGATGAACGCAGCATCGGGAGCAACTTGGGGTTCAGTATCTTGCCCAAGGATACTTCGACATGTAGGCTGCCATGGTCAGGGATCGAACCACCAACCTTCCGATTAGTGGGCGACCAACTGAGCCACAGTCGCTGTGATATAAGAATGTTGATATAAGTCCAGTATTTAAGAAGAAATACTGATTCTCCAGTTCAGGGAAAGTGTTGATATTACATACTGTGAACTATTTCATCAGTGTATGTATTATTAATATAACACAGCAGTGAGGCAGATGTTATACTGTCTTTAATATGCCATTTATCTTTATTTCCCATATACTTACACTGGCCAGAGACTTTATATTGAGTGAAAAACATTGATAACCAGTTAAAGCAGCATAATTTGTTAGTCATATTTGTTTGTTTAAAGAGATTATTTAATATAATATTGGAATGTAAATTACACGTTTTTAAATTTTAAATTTTGGTAAATTTGTTGTGATATTAATCGATACATTAATTGATTAATCAAAAAATAATCAATCAAAAAATAATCATTAGGGACAGCCCTAATCTGTATATAACTGTGTAACTGACCCTATTGCCTTGGCGGAGGTCTGCGCTCTCTGAGTGCTTTTCTAGTTTTGTTTTGCTTTTGTTGCTCCATTGCTGTTTCAGGCAGTGGTCTGAGCCAATGCCAACCTGTGAACCCAAGACAGAAAGTAAACACCAGTACTCAAAATCAGAGCATGACTTCATCACATTGTCCTCACGTCTCCTTTCTTCTTCTCTTCAGATGCCTGGGAAGAATTGTCACATGTTTCTGTCAGCAGGAAGAATTCAAGTGCCCAAGGAAAAACCTCAGCCATGCACACAAGCATGCTAAGTGTTTGGATGTGTTTCAATGTGACTTTTTCCCTGCATCATTATAAAAGAATGAACACCACCACACACTGTGTTAAATAAACTCATTACTTTTTACAGTTACATCTCCCAAAGCTGTTGAAAAGACACAGTGGGGGATAAAAGCCTCAACTTGAAACTGAATGTCAGGTGTGGAGATTTCAATCACTGCACTCAGATTATACAGGGCACTGAAACTGAGCGAGGGGAAACATTCAAAACATAATGTATTATTCATCCTCCACCTTTTGCTACTGTATTCCTCAAAGAACAGGGATACAAACTGGCACAGATCACAGTATGAGGGCTGCTGTTTTGTCTGTTGTCTGGCTGTTAGGTGTGTGATCAGATTTAACACATCTGAGCAGATCAGAGGCCTGCAGTACGAAGCAGTGGGTAAACGATGTATGTTGGTTCTAAAGCCAGGGTGTCACATATATGGCTCCCTTTTAACCCGGCTAGATTACCATGGTAAATTACGCTGCACAGCTCACCTGGTCTCGACTCTTTTTTTCATCTTAAAATTGGCTATTTTTTATTTTTCTGTTCACTGAGGAAATATGTTATCTATTCGTATAACGTGTAGAGCTGTAACAGTTCAATAATGCTACTGAACAAAGCTGTGTAATAGCAGTCACGCATACTGTGTGTATTGCACTGCCATGGGAACATGCATGTAGTTGGTGGTGCAGAAAATTTGAGCAACAACATTATGTTGTCTGTAGTGTTCTCTGGAAAGACCAAGGCCATGGCTGTTGGACAAGTCCAACACCTTCCACCACTCACTATAGGCGGACATGACATTGAGTATGTTGACGACTTCACCTATCTTGGAAGTAACATCTCAAATACAGGAGACGTGGAGAAGGACGTCAACAACAGAATTGCCAAAGCTGCAGGAGTGTTCCAACGGCTCCGTAACATCTGGTCGTCCAAAGCCATCACAACGGCCATCAAGCTACGTCTTTACATGTCAGTGGTCATACCAACAGCGACCTACGCCTGTGAGACGTGGATGAAGACAGCCAGCATCACCAACAAGCTGGACGTATTCCACCGGCGATGCCTCAGGTCCATCCTAAAGATCTCCTGGAGAGATCACATTACTAACCAGGAGGTGATGAGAAGGGCAGGTGGAGCAGCACTGTCTGACATTGTCACCAAAAGGAGAAGGAGGATGACGGGGAACATACTCCGACTGCCAAGAGGGAGACCGGCAAGTGTGGCAATGGACTGGATGCCAGAAGGTGGAAGGAGGAAGAGAGGGAGGCCGAAGAAGACGTGGAGACAGACAGCCAAGGAAGACCTGAGCGAGATGGGTGTCAGCTGGCACGGAGCAAAGAGAGGGGACTCGTCGCCCAATGTTCCAATAGGAACGGGAGGAACTAAGTAAGTGTTCTCTGGACATTCACCCAAAGTATTCCAGTTGTGCCTTATTTGCAGTAACAGTTTTGCTTTTTTTTTTCTATTCTTCATAAACATAGATGGAACGCCACCTGTTTGTCCAGTCGAAGAGTCAAATGACTGGCGAGGAAGGCTGAAAGACAGTTGATGACAGGGCTTCAGGCTTTGTTGAGCGAGCTATCACGAAGAAACCCTGGCTCGGTCGACCTTGCTTCATTGAACACCCTCCTGCTTTCAAAATCATCTCAAAGAGCATTTATAAATATATTTACACGTTGTCAAACACAGATGGTTAAAACTTTAAACCAAACTTTCCGTGAATACTGGGACATGAAAGGTCAGAGGGATAGGGTAGCAATCTCAGACTTTGTCGCAAACAGTTTCCAAAAGGTTAACAATGAACCTTTATACTCAGACACTTAAGTCATATTTTATACCAGTGACTCATTTTCTACTATTTCTTGATAAAAACAAAAAATCCAACAAAATAGCAAAAAAAAAAAAAAGAAATTGGTTGCTAAAGGTGGCACAAGTTGAGACAAAATGCATTAACAGGAGTGAACATTTACTCTTTGAGATGTGAGGTGACTGCAAAAACAACCAAGAGGTCAAATTCGAAGGTAAAATTTAGTTCATTCAGTTTTAATGCACCATTTGATTGCAGCTGAGATAAAGGACAGAAGCACGTAATATTGCTGAGGGGCATAATAGAGGATAAGCTGTCCGTCATGCACCTTTCAAAAAAGAATCAAACTATTATACCTTGGTAGAAGAATTATCCTTGAATGTGAAATGACTTCCTGTTCGATTTAAATCAAAGGCCAAAATTGCTTGAGGATACTAGGAGGAAAGAGAAAAAAAAGTGTCATTTACAAGAAGGTTGGCTCTCTATGAGGAAGAGGTGAGAGAAGAGTGTAATTAGTGTAACTATGTTGCAGGAACCAGTCGTTACACCCAGAAATAAGTTATTTTTATATTAAGTTAAATAAGCATTGGTTAGCATTGGTTCCTTTGTCCCAAAGTCATTGGGTTCTTTGAATGTATTTTTGGTTTGATGCCTGAAAAAGGCTCTGTGGTTCCATCATTGTCTGCTTGTCTGTATTATGGGTTTCGTTTGTTAATTAAACTCATATTACTTATATATTGCCCCACCAAGGGGGCAATGGAAACCCTCTGACTTATTATGCAAGCAGCAATGCATTGACTCTGTTGTGATGTGAGACATGTGTGTTGTGGAGAACACAAAAGCACAGTAAAACAAAGCCCTATTCTCAAATTGGTGTTTTGTTGACTGAACAGTGGTGAGAAAAAAGGTTTTGGCAAAGTTAACTGGCATGAAAAAAAGTGGTAGCATTGCTAGTTAGCTGTACCCAAATGTTTACTAAATGTGCACAAAAAGGCCCTGTGCAAATGTTGCTCTCAGTGGTTTTATTAGGCAACAGTGCGGTGCAAACAAGAACACAGTGCCAATTTTGAGCCGTGTTTCACAGAAGAAAAACTGCCAACGCAGAATCTAAAGGCTCTTGAATGCCATTGTGTTGGTATTTACATTTATGACCTCTTCAGCCTGCGGCTCTTATTGAGGAGAGCTGTGTTTACTTTAATGCACCATTTATAGCAAGGGAACAGAAGAAAGGAGCCGCAGCAGTCTTTAAGCTCTGACCACTTATTCTGTCTTAATCTCCCTTGTTACTCTGAATAGGCTTGTAAAGATGTGAAGTATTTAGACCTCAGTCTCTCCCATGATGGTCATGAGCAATCATACAAGGCAAGCTAGCTCACTGAGCACTGTGGGGAAATCTGTTATGCTTATTGTGGTAAAGATTATGCAGGACCGGTGTTATTTTTTTTATACTACAGGAGATAAAAGTAAATAAATAAGAAAATAAAATGAATATAATATTGCATGCTTAAGGACTGCACACAACATTCAGAACATCGTGCATATTAGTGCATGTGAGTCCCTGTCTGTGGCCATATGTGGCTCTCATATGGCAGTTATCGCTGATATTGCCTTGGGGGCACACGGTGTGGCCCCCTGCGGCCCTTCTGTGGGGAGTTTGCATGTTCTCCCCGTGTCGCCGTGTCCCACCGTCCAAAAACATGCAGCTTAGGTTTAATTGGTGACTCTAAATTGCAGGAGTAGGAGTGAATGAGAGTGTGAATGGTTGTTTGTCTCTATGTGTGTCTGCCCTGCGATAGACTGGCGTCCTGTCCAGCTGACATGGGATGAAAACAGTCGCTTGTAGTGACATATCCACCAAGAATGATCTGTCGACTTTTCAGATCCCCTCAGCTCAAACATGAAATGGACAAAGTTACTGACTAGCAGGTGAACATAGCAGGGCATTCTAAAATGGAGCTAAAAGATGAAATAAAGACATTTTATAGTGGTCCACAGAAACATGGCTCCAACTCAAAGTTAACATTGCTCTGTGTCTTTTGGATGAGACAACAAGCAATCATTTGCCCACATGTTAGCCACAACAAAATGCTGAGGACCAGAAACGTCCAAAATTGGCAAAATAAGAAGAAAAGAGCAATGCCAGGCAGAGGGCAGTGACCCTGCAAATACAGAATCCTCCAGAAACTCCTGCATATTATACCTATCAATGCATATGGCTGATTCAGGATTATTTTCCTTTTTTTTTTTAAATCTAATGAAAAAAAATACAATAAATTAGTCCTGCTAACAAGTACTAAACAAGGGACATGTTCCTTTATTACAACAAACACACTAATTTATTTAGAGTAAATCCCACGAACACCACTGCCGTATAAATATTCACAAGAGCACCAAATGTATTAATCCACTGCTGAAAACAGATGCACTGTTTCTTGTAGTTTGTTATTATTATTATTTTATTATTATCTTTATTGATTTGAAAGATTCGAAAGACAGGGAGAGATGTAAAAAGAAGAAAAACAGAAATGAGAATAATGGAAAAATAAGAAAAACTGATAAGAATACCAACTTTAACATTTAGTTTCCCTGTGTACATTTTTTTTTTGTCTTTTGTCTCATTTTAGATCAACATGCTTCAGTTATAGCACCTGACTTTGCAAATAGCAAAGGTCTCTGGTTGCTCGCCTTTTCTTTTCCTGTAATATCATCCATTATAGAAAACATTAGCTCTGCAGGTATGCTCCTCTGGACAACATAATTGCACAGCAAGGTTGTTGACTTTATCCGTGATGTAAAAGGGCAATTCAACTCACCGGCAATGAGCATACAACCTTCTACCTTCTGTTTAGTACCCTGGAAGTTGATGACATTTTTAATGAGATTGGGATCAATTTAAGCAGCATGTCTAATAAGTTAATACTCCATTCCAAACTGCTTCTTTCAGTAGGGGGTACCACTTAATCTTAACAAATGAGTCAACAAAACAACATGCCTAATTAAAAGCCGTCTGGGATGAATTGTAAAAGTAATTTTGCATTTTTTGAAATGTTTTTCTGTGTGTTGCTGTCACAGTTTAATGCAATAATTCCCACTTTTGCTCTGAAGAGCAGAAGTGTTTTTGCCCTGCTCTATGCTGTTGGCATGTTGTCTCAGCAGGGCTCCACTCTGATTGGTCTATAGGGGGTCTGTGACCTTTCACCTGTGGTTTGGTCAAGACTGCAGTCTGGCTGGATACAAACAGCAGGGTGTGTGATGGCAGAGGAGCCTCATGCCTTTACTGGTGCTTACAATGAATGAAACAGCAGGGTGGGAATACAGTTGCAAGTAGTGGGCCAGGGTTTAATGGTAGCAAAAAACAGGAAGGGAAAAACTGAGAGAGCCAGTTGAGAAATAAAAACAGAAAGACAGAGGCTAAAAAGAGAGAAATAGACACAGGATTCTGTGCACATTTCCGTCCTACGTGTACAAAAACACCATTTACTTGTCAGTTGTTTTTACAGCCTATTTTATCACTAATGTAATCCCCCTGCCATGACGTGACTGCATGTTTTCCCTTGGCAGAGCACATTCCCAGTTAACTTGTCAGCTTCCCCTACTATATCACACACACAGGGCTAGGATTTGTGTAATGTTGCAGGGGTTATCTTATCTGCTGTGCAAGCTGTGCAAGCATTTGGGGTCAAGCCAGGTAACCAAAACCTTACATACCAGTAGATTCATTCCTCATTTAGATCTTGTTTAGCCCCTTAGCACTCCGTCTTTTTTGAGGGGTAAGGGTGGGGGGCAGGGTATTTTCAGGGAGATACAGCAGGTCATTAATGGAATGGTGAGCACTTCTGTTCCCTAAACGGCTGAAAAAACCCTTATTGTCAACATAAAAATGGTCCACTACAATGAAATGCTACTACGACTACCTACCAATGTATTTCTTAGGTTTTCTAGTTTCATATGATGCCAATATATTGACTGTAGCTTTAACACAAAGCCTCTAAAACAGCGCTTCTCAACTGGTCTGGCTCTGGGACCCGCCAACTTCTCAAATGCATTTAATGACGAGATGGAGCAGTTTGAGCATGAGATAGTTTACAGTATCACAGTTTAATGATAAAGGGAAATATTCCCTTTAACACTCAACTAGCTTCATCTTAATTAAAACACAAAAAGTGCATCTTAGGGACATAAGGTAATACAACACGCATAAAAATTCTTCAGCCTTTTTTCACAGAACCAACAGCATGCATGCACAAACATGTAATAAAAAAGTCCAACTATCAACAAGGAGTTTCATAAAGACTCAAATTTCCGCCATGCTCAATCAGCATTTGAAAACAAGCAAATAAAACCACAGGATTTTTCTGCCCACTGAAAAGGGGTCCGCGACCCACTTTTGGGCCCCGACCCACCAGTTGAGAATCACTGCTCTAAAAGATACAAAGTAAACCAAGGATGCGAGCATTTTTAAGGAGTTGAAGAGGTTGATTTTCACCCTGCAGAGGGGCAAGGTTGGAAAGGGTAAAACTAAAAATCTAATTTGATGAATGGATTTTTATTTATTTCATTATTTTTTCACGCAGTGCCTGCAGATCTGAGCTCTGTTTGTGGTTGATGAGTCTGTTGGTGATGATCATGTCGAGCCAGACAGACAGGAGAAGACGGGAACAAACAGAAAGTGCATGTTCTTGCATACTAATGTGGCCGAGCACACGCAAAGGGCTAAGTGTCCTCTTACCTCAAGTATTTGTGTGTGCTTCTTTCCATGTAAGCACACTCAGTAATGCTGAGACTGTGCTCTTGTGGAGGAGGTGGCAGGAACATGAACTCCACACTTGTGTAGACTCTGGGTGTACTCTGCAGCTGTAGCTTTCAGGTCTCAAGTGAAGCACAGTCAAAAAGCTTGGGGATTAGGCTAATTATTTTCTCTGCAGTCTCTGGAAAGTTTGTTATTGTTTTATTATTCTGTCTCTAACACTCCCTATAATCCCCATTATCTACAGATTACCTCATTTGAAAAGAATTCACTGGGTATTCCCCTCCTTTTTTTTTTACCTTACTCAGAATGAAATCAAAATCGAAAATGGTATTAGTGAACACATGCACACACACATACACACACACGGCATCCTCCTCTATAGGCACTAGGAATCTCATTAATGAGAAATGGATGGATGAGCAGACAGTGGAGTAGTGTTGCACATGATGTTTGGATAGCAAATTATGGCATTGAGTGAAGAGCAAATTGAATCCATTAGTTGAAACAATTGATGATTTATTGAGTGCAATCCCATAACACACACCCTGGCTTTAGATGATACAATCCCCAGTTAGTCTGTTGTAAACGTGCCACAGTCATCTGCATAATGCCATATCACTGGCAAGGTCTCATTTCAATTAAAAGAGTGAGTCAGTAAACTCATTTAGATTACCTTACATTGTTCTATAGTGTAACATGTAACATTCAATACATGTTTTGAGCTTTTAATTGTTCCTGTGTAAAACCTTGTGAGATAGCATTACATTTTGTTGGTAGTTGTAAGTGTACATGTGTTATGTTAGATTTTCGTCTGATATTTTATATTCCATATTTAATTGAGTGTGTGAGTGTATGACCTTTGATGAAAATGTGAAATACTTGCAACTATTAATCTGTATTATTATTATAATTAGCGTCATTTGTAATACTAAATTAGAAATATGTGATCTTGATCAAGTCAGTTAGTTAGATCAGTTAATGGTTACTGAGTTTGATGATAGAAATCATTCATTAGTTTTGTACGTTCACTTTGATTGTGATTTTATTTTATACTGGACAGTTTTCCTCAGAGTTCTGTCAAGTAATTAAATATTTTTTTTGAATAAACATTTGAGGTATGTGTGTGGAGTCTAACTGCCAGCCGTTAGTCCATCACCAACATCAGCACAACGCAGAGACTGTTGGCTGTCACCACTATCAGTAAAGAGTTTACTGGGGTTAACTGTTTATATAGAGAGAAGATAAGTTAGACAGGAAGTCAGGGATTCTCAACGTGCGTTGCCCATAGGTCACTTTTGTAATTATCTTTTTTATAAATGGCTACTGAAATTGCATTATGGAATCATCTTTTTTTTTCATAATAATTATCATGTCCATTGAAAAATATATCAAAATGCACACAGCATGACTTTAGTGATTTTTTGTAATATTGTTTCGCAGCACCACAATACTATTATTTGCCTTTAATGAATACTGAGCCTTTTGTGATTTGGATATAGTACTAGTGCATATTTATATTTTGATACAATTTTGCTTAATCTTGCAGCCTTGTTAAATTTATTTGGCAGATAATCTAGACACAGCACAGTTCTGCGCATGTCAGCTGTGTATGCAATTTCAGGAATCAGGAACTCTAGTTTGATGCTTTTTATGCAGTCTGCCATCCTATTTCCTTTCAAATCAAATTAGACCCCATTGTGAATCTACTTTGTTTTATTGTGCATTAGAAAATGGCACCCTATACAATGATACATATTGAGCACATTTTTACAGTCTGCAATACTACTTTTTAGGTTCAGTCTCTCATCGACTTCATATCCAGACTCAGAATGCAGCAGATGGATGTTTTATTTTTTTCAGGAGTGTTAAAGTAGAGTTTGTATTTTAACTTTTTTCAGGTGAACAGAAACACGAGTTCAAATTAATGTTGCTCTATGTCTGCTGGATGTGTGAACTGTTTAAACTTTATAAGGTGTGAATAAGCAATTGTTTTATTTTCAGCTTGTTCTCTAGCAGCCAAAAATCTTTTAATGCAGCTTTTAACAGTATGTGTTCCATTTCTTTAGTCCAGAACTCAAGTAAATTGAAACTTCTGCCAACCCAGAAAGACCACCTGTGGTTTCAAAGAATGAAAGTGTTTAACACAATGTTGCCACTTAATGATGCATCAAATTTCTAATATCAAAAGACTGAAATCAGCTAAATTGACATGACTGCCAAATGATTAGATGTACAATAGCTGGCTGTTGTGAAACAACTGACCTCCAAATACCCATTGGCAAGTCACAAATTAGTTTTAAGCCCAAAAAGTTTTAACTGCTTGCAAGAGTATAAAGTCCTTCAAATTCTTATTACAAAATATGAAAACTTTTTTTTTCCCTTTGTTATCCTTTTATGGAAAACTAAATAGAGAATGTCAGCCTCTCATTTTAGCTTTAAAGCCGTGCTTGGACGTGAAGCACAGCCAGGTTCACAAGGAGGTTGCCCTCTCATAAATCTGTCATCGCCACAGCACACAGTAGAACCAGGCCGGCCGCTGCTGATTTACACCCTGCGGGGAAATGATAGGCAGGCAGGCGGGCCGACAGCCTCTCTCCATGTCTGGACGTCGCAGAGCACCAAGCGGACAGGCTCAGGCCAGACTGGGGAGGGGCCTGTAAGGGGGGTTCCACTTGAGACTGTCCAGAGAGAAGGAAACACAAGCCAACAAAGCCTTCTTTACAGTACAAGGCAGTGATGGAGAGCTGTGGGAGGAAAATATGCAGCCTTTCCATCTGCTGAGTAAGGCTGCAGAGGGTTATGCTTTGACGCTAATTCTAACTGAACTGGTTATGGGAGGATTGTGTCCCCCTGCTTGTTCTCTGGGTGTGTGTACATGTTGCATGAGTGTGTGTCTGTGTGCGTGTGTGTGGGTAGTGTCACAGTGTGTGAATGTGGGGAGTGTGACTGTATATGTAGGAAGTGTGAGAGTCTGTTTGGGGAGGTGGGAGTGTGTGTGTGTTAGTGTTCATGTGTACTTGAGTGCATCTACCCGTGGGAGGGAATGTGGGTGTTTGAGTGTGAGCATGTTAG
>CAFUXE010000195.1:259620-304255 GCA_903364295.1 Serranus cabrilla
TGTGTGTGTGTGTATAGGTGAAGAATAGGCATTTAATGTGCTCTCAACGTGTGTTTATTGTGTTTATCTACTGTATGTGTGCTTATGGGTGTGTACATTTTTTTTTTCACGTGTATATGTCATAAGTGTGAGATGTTCCATGTGTTTATCTGTAGGTGGGCGTGAATAAAAACTGTGTGAGATAGATGCTCATATAGAGAATGTTGATTTCATGTCTGTCTGTGTGTATGTGGGTTTACACATGTGTTTCCTCACGAGGATGAATGTGTGTGTGTCTGTGTGTGTTAGTGCCTGTTTAATATGTGCGGGGCAGGCGGTGCGGGCGGTGCAGCCGTTGTAGCGTTACTTCACTATTCCCTCAACAAATTATATTCACTTGTGATCTCAATAAATTGGTGTCAGAGTTCAGGGAATAATTATGTAGTGTGAATATGAAATATCAAGCTCATTCTGCTTTGGGCTCACCAGCACACTTAATGCACCATATACAAAATCAGCATATTGTGACAGCTCGTAGGTGGTCTCAATTTGGGTTTGAGGAGAGCCATTCCTCATGTTATGAATTCATAATTACATTCAGTTTCAGGTTTAATTTAAGAAAATGAAGCCATTTTTTAAATAAACGTGTTCTACACTTTGTACAAGTAAAGACACATTTTCAAAAATGGAGCTTAAATTCAAGATGACATTGAATTAATGATCAGTATGAGGAGCAAGGCTGAGTTAATATACTGAGTAAACCAAGCAACCAACTAAGGACGCTCTGGTGCTTCACTGTGTCGAATATTCAACTTCCCTGAGAACCTGACAAATCTGCAGAGCTCATCTTTTACTGGCTGTGGCTGATGAGTCAGATGTCCCTCCCATTCAGACAGATTTACAGCTGCCCTGGCCCTTCATAGGCCAATCACAAGCATTTGTTCAATATAGAGACAGAGCACACAAAACAATCCATCCCTGTCCATTGACTTTACATGAAGGAGTGTCGTTGACAAATCCAACAACAGAAATTTCTAATGGCTGTGTAGTGAAATGATCTACCAACAAGGTGAAGAACCCAGTACCAGTTTTTCAAATCTGATGAACTGAGAAACTTCATTTTTAAGAGGACAAAAGTGGATACAGGCACATACAGACACATATAGGCGTGAGACATCAGCAGTTACAACTGAGAAAACTGTGCGACCCCAAAACTCCAAAAGTGCACTGAGTCACATACATAAAGTCAGTTTTAGGCTAACTGCATTCCTTTAGGTAAAACCAAGTCATTTGACACTATGTGGATAATTCAGAAAGCTGCTAATGCAGTATTATGTGGCTTAATTTGCGAACATCTAACTAACTTTAACTGCTAATGGCCAACTTGTCTTGTCTAGTAGATACAATACTGAGAAACAATGACTAGCAACCAGGGCAACTCAGGAATCAGATTAAACTGCACTGATGAAATATAATTCAAGGTTCTGTTACTGAGTTACTATTTCTGTTTTCAGAAACACATTGTAGTGACTGTTCAGCTGTCTCTGACCATACCGCTATGTTTTTCCTGCTTAAAAATGGACCAAGCACTACTCCAACTTCCATGTATCACTCATCAGGTCACCAAATTTGTGGCTCTGATTTACATATATATATATATCTATAGATATAGATATAGATATAGATATATATATATATATATGGATGTTGCAAACTAATAGGCATTTGCTAACTAAAAATAAATTGGCAATGTCCTTGACTCTGCTCTTCATTAGTACCATAAATACTGAGGCTCCCTTATCAATTATCTTTATTAAGGGGTATATTAAGTATTTTTTTAGTAAGTTAGTCTGTAAATATGTTTATTTCCACTGTAAAGTTGGGTGTTTGAACATGGAGATCTATGAGAATTGACTTTGTCTTGCAGTCGCCTCAATTTTCAGCATGCTTGGATACCAATGGATAACAGCCGTTAATCTGCAGATAACATTTCAAGCAGGTGCTTATGATAGTAGTTCTGACCATCAATTTGTATACAAAAAAAAAAATCAGACTGGTCAACAATCAATTGCGGCCAGAGTGCTGGAAAGGTTTGTGAACACATTTCCTGGTTTGTTAAACGACTCAACTTTGAAATTCTCTTGCTGTACCTGAAACCACAGGTGACCTACAAGTGAGGCAGATCAGTGACCAGTGACGGTGGTGATGGTGTTAATAGCTCACATCTCTTTTTACCCCAGGGCCCCCAAAGCCAGCTGTGGTCATCAGTCTCACGTCTCTCGTTCAGAATCACTGGCTTATTGATGCATTATCTGTTTGTAACCAACTGACTAAATAACATCCAATCATAACAATACATGTGGAGTAAAGTTACCCTTAATCAAATGTCAGTTTTTGGATTGTAGATCCATCATTTGATAATAAAAAAAAAAAATTGATGACTGTGATTTTAACAACTTTAAAGGCCTTTCATGACAATCTAGACATCATTTCCAGATAAAAGACACACAAGTTGTTTTCTCTGAATATTCAAGCAGCCTTATGAGTCACCATGGACATTAACAAGTAGTGACAAACTGAGGCATAAAAGGGATAATTATGCCTTTTAAAGCGTTGTTTTGATCTGTGCACATGATTAATTAACTATTAACAAGCACATCATGTTGAGATCAAAATGATTTCTCTGGGTATGTATGTGGTCTGAATGTGTTCAGTGTAGCTCAATACTCTGACTTTGTTCTGGAATATTCATGTTCCTCCCATGGGGGCGCTCTTGAGTCACAGTCAGAGAAAAACAGAGTAATAGGAATTTTCTCAGACAGAGAGATATGACAAATGCACTCACACACACACACACACACATGCTAAGAGAGAGAGAGAGAGAGAGAGAGAGCGAGCGAGCATGAGAGTGAACAGGGGCAGAGCCGTCTTAGCTGCTGCCCGTCTCCTCTGCTGCACTCTCCGTTCATGCAGACGGTGTGTGCTCAGCCTCTCTGGGAGGGGCTCTGTCATTGTGCAGCACCCAGCTGTATTGTTTCGATGTGTGATCGTTTTGGGTGTAGGGAGCTTTCCCAGGGTCTGTGCTGCCAGTGCATTAAGTCCTGGATCTTGGTTCCAACGCATAGCCCCTTCCTGTTATTCACAGCTGGTTCCTTCCTCCATCGAAACACCCTCCCCCCACCTCCTCCCTCCATCACAAGAGTAATCCATGGATTAAATCAGCCCCCCATACTGACTAATTAGCAGAGCAGGACAGAATGGACACTCAGAGGTGTAGATATGTCTCCGATGCAGAGTTCTTAAGTAGAATTGCTGATGATCCTTTTATTGCCCTCTGGCTAAGAAACGGTAACCTGATATTTTTCTTCCAAGTGAAAAAGTGTCCATTGGAAAATAATTTTTTGATTAGCAAGCTTCCTTAGTGAGTGAATTAACCTAGAACTGTCCAAATGGAAGCTGTTTCTAAAAAATTACTTAAAAAGGAAATGTTACTTAGTGGTTTTGGAAAGAAATATATGGGGAAAAAAAGACAGAATTGGAAAATGAAAAATATAAGAAAGTGAAACTACATGGGGAAAACAGAAATTAAGGGAAAGGAGACATTGGCATCCCAATCCCTTGCTCCAGCAACCGACATCTCCACAGTGGACATTCTCCCCCGACTCATCTCAATCTATCTGGGGAATTGTAGTGGAAGGATTTTTTTTTCTTTAATTAGAGGCTCATAGGGATTTTAGATGACAGTTAGTTAGATAACAAACTTTTAATTTTTTTGGATAACTTCCTTGTAGTCAGAATATTTAAAAAAGAGAAGTTTTAGGCAGATTCCCAAATCAGAGAGTGTGAAAATGTTTATGACATATTTAACTAAATAGAAAGACAGTGTGATATTTAATATTATGCACTGTATAACATTTAACACTTTAGTGTAATCAACAAATCTTTGGTTAACTTTTTTTTGTGCAAAAAAAGGTCTAGAGATCAAATAATGAAAGAAAAAAAACAGCCACTGTTCAGAACTTAATTTATACAAAATGAATGACTAACATGCTAACATTAAGAAACTACAAAATGAGGGAAAAAAACATTTAAAGGATGAATAAATAGTCCTAAAAATTTCAGTACTAACATTAAAGACTTACATTGGTGTAATTAAAGATCTGTTGTTAAAGAAGGAAAAACGATTAAATATAGATCAAATGAATGTGAAACTTGATGGACGTTATTAACATAGCCCGTTTATACTGCAGTTACTTCTGGGACCAGAACACACAACTCATTAACTCAGAACCTCAGCCGCATTTCATTCATTAATTTTTTGTCCTTAACCTGGGGGGGCAGCGGACGTTAGGCGAGACAGGTGACCAGCCTATCACAGGGCTGACACACATTGAGACAGACAACCATTCACGCTGTTACTCACAACTACAGGCAATTTGGAGTCACCCATTTAACGTAAACTGTGGGACAGAACGAACACAGCAGAGCTGCGAGCCAGATTAAAATTTGTGCCCCGCTGAACTGACCTATCGAACAGAAAATTGGTGCACAATTGATGAACGGAGTCCTTCACAAAATAAGAGAGGTTGTTACGTATGTGATGTGAAGCATGGTGTAGACGTGCCGTAGCTATGTACCTGATACGCATGGAAGTTCAGTTACGTAATTTAAAATAACATCATTCATTTTTGATACAAACAGGATACAAACACTGGTCTCCTGGGTCAAGGTCCTGTGTTTGTTTGACCCAACCACCTGAAGTGGACATTGTCATTCTTTACACTTGCCATTTCCCTGGTGTCTTTCATTATTAACATGGCCATGAGAGGGCGCAGCTGACTACAAACACTACTAATTTTATTCTGCTGTACAAACGACACATGGTGATGATTTTGGAGGGATGTCAGTGTCTTTCTGCTCATTGTTTGTTTTGGTTACTGACAATTGTCTTTAGCTCTTAACAACCTAATTTCCAGCAGGAGAAGGAGCTGTTTTCACTCAAAAATCTAAGACAAACCGACAATACACTAAGTGCTCAGCAGTATTAGCTGGAAAACATATTGGAGCATTTAAACAGCTAAAGCCACAGATATTTGTTCGAGACTAATGCAGAGTGAATGGAGAATAAATATTATACTACTCATCAGGTGAGGCAGAGACACAATCAGGGGTGTTGGAAGCAGGGTGTCCCATTCAGATATAACCCTAACCTTAACCCTTCCATGACAAAAACAAACACAAGAAAATAAGTAAATATGTATTTAAGATAAACTTAATCGTGTGTTTGTCTCAGAGAAGGGTTGCTGTAATAACTGTTGTATATAGGTAAAAAAAAAAGTATGTGAGCGGTTATGTAACAGCAGGCTATAGAAACACCTGGCGGATGACCATGCAATATGGATCATACTCTCCTTGGGCCAAGTGGAGACACATTTGCTCTGACTGTAATACTTTTTTTTATCCACATCAAGGGCTCAAGGTGAAGAGTGATCAGAGCTTGTGCTGCCATGGAACAAAGTGAAAAGCAAGTAAGCAAAATGCGGCAAACTTTTTAATTTGCTCCACAGGGTTTGGGAGGCAATTAGAAGAAACATTTGCTGATAAAACAAAATGTCCTCGCTGCTGTCGGTCAGTGTGGATGGAGCATGGAATGAATTGACCAATGAGTCACAAACCACGAGAGCTTGAGTCAGCCATAATTTCCTCACCAGGGTAACGACGTCATATATATATATATATAGTTATATGGCAAGAAAAAGTATATCTGAGTATCTGATCTGAGCATCTAAGTCTCAAGTATAGACAAACACAATGTACTTAACCTAATATCACACAAACCCTTATTATATACTATTTCATGTCTTCATTGAACACATCCATGAAACATTCATAGTACTGGTGAAAACAGTAAATGAACCCTTAAGCTAATAGGAGTCAGGAATTAGCAAACCTGGAGTCCAATCAATGACACAAGATTTGAATGAGGTGTTGAGCTACTTTAACCAATAAAAAACACTCAAACTTTTGAGTTTGCCTCACAAGAAGCATCTGATGATTTGAACCATGCCTGGTAAAAAGAAATCTACAAAGATCTGGAAGGAGTTACAAAGTCATCTCAATGCATTTAGGTATTAACCAGTCCACAGATAAACAAACTGTCCACAAATGGAGATGATTTAGTACTGTGCCTGCTCTCCCTAGAAGTGGGCGCCCAGCCAAATTGACTCCAAAGGCCCAACGCAGAATGCTCAGTGCTGTAAAAAAAGAACTCCAGAGCAACAGCTAAATACTCAAAGGAGTCATTGGAACTGGTGACGTCTCGGTTCATGAGCCTACCATACGCAACAGATTGAAGTTTGCCAAAGAGCACCCTGACACTCCACAACACTATTGGCCAAATGTCTTGTGGACTGATGAAACTAAGGTTGAATTATTTGGGAAGAACACGCAGCACTATGTATGGAGTTAAAATGGCACCGCATACCAACATGAGGCCTTCATCCAAACAGTGAAGTGTGGTGGAGGGAGCATCATGATCCAGGCCTGCTTTGCTGCCTCAGGGCCTGGACTGCTTGCCATCAGGAATGGGAAAATTAATGAAGTTCATCAATAAATCCTATAGGATAATGTCAGGGTGGGTGTCTGCCAGATGGAGCTCAGTAGAAGTTTTGCAATGCAGTGGTACAATGACCCTAAACATCAAAGTAAATCAACAACAGAATGGCAAGAAGAAGAGGAAGAAAAAAAGAAAATTCCAGAGTCAGAGCCCAGACCTTAATCCAATAGAGATGCTGTTAAATGACCTCAAGAGAGCCATTCACACCAGACACTCTAAGAATATGGCTGAGCTGAAGCAGTTCTGTAGGGAAGGTAAGAATGGTGGAGAATTCCTCCTGAACGTTATGCAGGTCTGATCCGCAGCTAGCGGAAGCGCTTGGTTGACATTATTGCTGCCAAAGGAGATTCAACCAGTTATTAAATCAAAGGGTTCACTTACTTTTTCCACCAACACTATGGCTTATTAATGGATGTGTTCAATAAAGAAATTAAATATAATAATTGTTTATGTGGTATTAGGTTAAGCACATCGTGTTTGTCTATACTTGGGACTTAGATGCACTGTATACTACCTCGTTATCGCCACAATTAAGAAAGAAAGTAAGAAATACGTTTACAGATCAGACAGACCAGACCAAAATTAAACCCAAAGCTACCAGACAAATAGATACAAGTTCCATATCAGCTCAAACACATTAGCAGTTGTATTTAGCAGGGCAGATGCCGAGCTGACCAGTGCCAGAATACCAAGGCCAAAGTTAAACCCACAGCAAAGAATGTGCAGATTTCTAGGGTACGTGGAGGCTTTAATTCAACCTCTGAAAAGGTTTTTACTTTGAGGTGGTTATGAAGCAGCTGAG
Organism: Serranus cabrilla; assembly: GCA_903364295.1. Classification (NCBI taxonomy): domain Eukaryota; kingdom Metazoa; phylum Chordata; class Actinopteri; order Perciformes; family Serranidae; genus Serranus; species Serranus cabrilla. Next base: position 267,018 of record CAFUXE010000195.1, read on the forward strand.
AAAATAACTGACATTTTATAGCAGTTAAACGGTGAAACCACGTCTCATAACAAAAGCTATCAAAAAATAAGCCAACCCTCTAAAATGGTCTGCTCCCAGGCTGGGGATAAATCATCGCCCAGCTTTTAGGGTGGTTCAGAAGGAGTATCTCATTTTGCTCCAGTCATTCTTCTTTCTATTGATAATAAACTAGGCTAAAAAAACGTCCTGCCTCTATATATACCCCGGTAAAGCAAACAGTGGTGTTTGTTGTGGCACTGGAAATAGAGAATAGCATGCGTGTCTGAAGCAACAGCCCCTCTCTTGAGGCCAGGATACAGAGGCTCAGATAGGAGCCACAATACAATGGGTGGTTGCCACCATGCAGATCCTAAAAAAACATCGCAAAGAACAGACAGGACAGAAAAGACTTCGATTTGAGTTAGGGCAGCATCCCAAACTCTAAGCCCATTTACCAAAAAAATAAATAAAATGCAGATAAAAATTGACCCTGCATTAAGAAAGGTGACCATTGATTATGTATGCTGTATTATTGATCATTATGTAAATAATTGAGGTGGAATTTCTTACTTACAGGAATATAACTTCAGAGTGCTGCTTGATCGATCATGAAAGCAATCTGAACTTTTGCTATTACTGATCCACAGACTTCACTCCACTTCACTGCATTGATGAAAGAATGAAGTAAACAATGGCTGTTTAAACAAATCTACACTTCTACATATCTGCATATCTGAGCTGAAATGGAGGCTGGCCAAAGTGAGATTAAATGTGCATTTCTTTTAAAGAAACAACACTTTTGGTTTGGGCTGTTAAAACTTTTAATTGATGCAGTGTTGTGAGGCTACAAATTCATCTGTTAGCTTGTAGGAAAAACTACTAATGATTGGGCCACACAGCCTGCTCTACTAATTTATGGAGAAAAACAAATAGTATATGGGTCAGATGGCCTAGTACTCCAGTGACTGCTGACCTGATTCTTGGAAAAAAATATGTTAAAATGCTGTTGTTAAGAAATAGTTAGGTTTAAACACAAAAAACAATTGGTTAGGGTTAGAGAAAGATCACTTCTTTGGTATATTGGTTCTATTCGAACAGCATGACTCCAGCACTGAAGTGATGTCACTCGTACCATGTCAATATGACTGTCACCACATCATTTCACTGGTTATGTTTTCTGAGAACCGTGCATTGGCCAGACATCTCTACAGCCAGTAACTCCAATACTCAGCACATCAAATGAATCTACAATGATTTTCCAGATTCTACCAGCCTGTTACCTGCTATTGGTTGATCTCTTTTCTTGAATTCAATTATTTTGGCTTCAGCATTTGAGGTGAGGAGTTTAAATATAAACAAAGGAAGAAGACTTAATTACATCTGTTGGTAAACTGCCTGAGAATAGTGATGATCACAATGGCCCTCATTTACGCAATGTGCGTACGGCGAAAAAGTGATCGTACGATCATTTCTACGAAAGACTCGGCATTTATCAATTTGGACGTGAGCGGAGGGTATGATCAGATCTCACGTCAGGTCTCAGCTCGTGTACGCAAATTTGAGTCAGCGTAAAGTCCCCATGTCAGAGTCTTAAAATTGTTATATCATGAATCACACGTGGACCCTGTCGTAAGATGATATATACACTCGAATCTGCGCTCATTTCGTAAATGAGGGCCAATGTGTCTATGTTGTGTTTTGTTTGACAGTATTGTCAAAAATAGCTGACGCAGTAGGTAGCCAGCTCATCCAATGTCTTGTTCAAACAGGACAGGTGGCAGAATTTTATTTTTCTAATTTCTAATAATTAATAGTTTAGATGAATGAATACATATAAATGATAATATTAGACAGCTCTTTTAATAACTAAAAGCAGGAAGCAGAAAAATAAATGATTTGTACATCAGAAACATTTGCACAGCTGCAGGGAAGATATAGCAGACATCCTGGATATGAACAGAGGAAACTATTAAGCTACTCGTGTATGACTAATTATTTTCTAAAAGGCTAATCTCTCTCATCTGAATTTAGAGTTTTCTCCATTTAAGGTGCATTAGGTTATGGAGATGTTGCACTCATCCTGGTTATCTTAATAATTATTCATGACTGTTTGATAGAGCTCTAAAAGGCTAAACATTCAGCAAAGCATTTTTCAATATTTAGGGGTCACCATGTTAAGTCTCACATGAACAGTAAAAAAAAATAAAGTAAGTTAAACATTGAAATATTTATTTGCCTGCTTCTCTGAGAACTAAATTACATTAAAAAGAAGGAAAGAAGAAAAAAATACTGCATATTTTTCTGTATTAAGTAATCAAGGAAATTGGCAAATAGCAGTTTCAGGTCTTTTTTTTTTGCTCCTGTCACATTTTATTCACTGTAGCATTGTTTTTTACTGCAATATAGAAGAGCTGTACCTCAATGAAAACAGCACAATCATGACTGGATGTAAAGAGAACTCAAAACTGTCTTGTGTAATGTCATAAAAAGAAACAAAAAGTTATTTTTTTATTTGGTTATTGATTTTAGAAATTCAATAATTTATTAAACAGAAATTAGAATAAAATTTGCCTATACAGCATCATTCCCCATGCTCACATGTGTTACCAATATTGGAAAAACACTGGTGGCCCCACATTCAATACATATTGAACTATTTGCATTTTTACAACTTTTACCTCCAACCTCCTTTGTCCTCTCCTCTCTGCTCAGTGAAAAAACACTGTTTTAAGGTCAGATTTTGTTTCCTGATGAAAGCATTCGTCACATATGGCTGGTTCCAGGACTGTTCAATATTTGCAAATGCGATGATGAAATTACAGTTTCAGGCTATGATAAATGTTGGTTTTGTCATTTTGGTGATAAAAAAAAATGTCAAACCTTTTAGCAGCTTGTGGTGTTTTGGGGGTTAAATCTAAATCTAAAGGGTCATCTAAATTAAATCAGTTTTTTATAGCTTACTGTAAAATAGTCACACCCTAACAGCAACATCTTATCAGAGGAGCCTGGGAAACATTAATACAAGCTTAACAGCTTGTTTTTCAGAACAAATGTCGATGAAAGTCCAGTAAATCACCCTTGCAACCACCTCCAAAAAAAATCTTATATTTATGCTAACGTCCCTGCGGCCGTGTGTCTGGACAGCTCTTATCATTCAGTCAGGGGTGTGTGACAGGGGCCGGGTCGCAGGGGAGGACGTGTAACTCATTTCCAGATAATGGCAGGGTTCTGTCTCTCCTTGCTGCTGTAGCAGGCCCCATTCGCCAACTCATCAATCCACTTGCAGACTCACCACGCCCCCGCAGCCCTCTGTTCACTTATCACCCCAAAAACTACCACAGTGCTCTCTAAATAACTGCTTCCCTGCACTAATCTGTTCCAATCTGCCACAATGCCTTTCATCCTCTGCATCCAGCCCTTTTCCATCTTTTTTTTCCTCCACGTATTTTAACAGAGCCTCCCATGATAACGGCCTTGTGACAAAGGACCAAATGTTTCACTCCCCCGTTTCATCTCCTCAACATGGCAGCTTAGTTATATGTGAGATGTGAGGCAAATGTCTGGTGATGAATTCACACGTTGGTAGGTGGATGAGGGACGGACTGAGGATAGCGCTAGCAATTTGATCTCCATGGGTGGTCTGCCCTGTTTAAACTGACCTCAAGCTTAATGAGGAAAACTAATAACCCTTTGGAGAATAGGAGGGAGAAAACAGAAGGAAAATATGCAGATGCTTTCAGACGCAGTTCTCGTGGTGTTGGTTGCCCGGCAGATCTTGGAGCAAGCGAGTATGACGGCTAGATTAGGAGGGAATGCTACAGTGGGTCTATGGTTACTGTAAGGCCGAGCTAGGCTGCCACTTTGCGTTTACGAGCAGCGCTGAGCAGACACCCTACTTTGATTAAAGGTGTTTATACTGGCCATCTGATCCAGTGTGACAATAGGCCTGGATCTGACTTTAACCTGAAGCTAAACACACACTAATGAGGACCAGGCCAGGCCAGTCTCCCTCTCCTCTTTAAATGTGACATTGTGAATCAGCTTCATAATACCTGACAGAAATAGCCCCCCACCGCACCCCACATCTTCTTTTCCTCTCCGCCCAATGGTCAACATGAGAAACATTTGTGTTATGGCACTCCAAGGGGGTGACTGGATCATTCAGAGCCACAAGCATGTGGTGACCTGATTGTTTGAGCAATAACGCTTCAGGGAGCAGTGACGCAATCAGGAAGTGATGTTGAGAATTAGCAGCATCTAGCATTACAGTGCTATTGATCCTGCGGCTTTTGAAAATGATAGTACGGTGATCCGTGGTAATTTGTTATGTGTTATACAATCTCAACCAAACCTAAAATTTTACATCTGCTTCTTTTCAAACACATTTTTTTTCCACTTTCACTGGAGGAATGAGAGGGGGAATACACATGAGGTTCAGGAATGTTTCCACAACCAATGATATTTGAGCTTTGCTAGCATTACTAGCATGAATGTCCACATGAATAAAGAGCCAATAAGAAACTAATAGGGTAGGAGAGTAAAAATATGTACAGTTCACTTCCTATGTTGTCGTCCAGCTAAACATCAAACAAATGCCATTCAACCACAGCAGCATGAAAATTGTGTTTGGATGGATTTAACTGACAAGGAGGGTAAAACAGGTCATAACTGGGGTCACAGATGTGCCTGTTCAAACCCAGTGCACCCAAGCCTTGTTGGTTCCTTCGTTTGTACTGGAATTTGTACTTATCCCACAAAACTTTGACATGGAAAATAGCTACATAATGTTATCAAAAGTTTTCTCAGGAAATCATGAGAATACATTGAACGGGTGTTTTTGTTTATATTTTAACAGCAAAAGTACTTGGTTAAGTTTATTAAGCAAAATGGATACATGGTTGGAGCAAAACACAGTATGGCATAAATGAAATGAATGAATGAATCAAATGAATTTCCCCTCGGGGATAAATAATGGAATTTTGAGTAATTTTGATTTGATTGATAAAATGTTTCCTGCCAGATGTGAGGAGGTTACTAAAGTTACTGTAGATTTGTTGGTTACATAAAATGTGACATGGAAGGTAGCTAAGCATTCTTTATCATTAATTGTCATTCTTTATACACCGTATGCTCATTTTCGCATTGGCTTCCATCCTTATTTCAACAGCCACTAGCTGACGCTAACAACAAACATAAATATGGGTCATAATAAGCTGCTGTACAAATTACATATGGGCTGTGGGGGAGGACAGCCTCTTCCTTTACTACAGTGATAGATCCAACAGTTGTAACCCTATATTTGATGCAGAGTTTGTTCCAGGACAAATTATCTCTCTTGCAGTAATGTCTAATGCGTTTTTAATAATATATTCGCCTCATCAGCATCTCACCTCTCAGGGCAAGCCTGTATACTCTAAATGGGCAAAGGAAGAGGGGGCCAGACAAATAGCTTTTAACAGTTCTTAGTGAGGAATGATGGCAGGGAAGACTTATAGCTCAGCAAAATTAGATCCATCCTGCAAGAGAGAAAAAAAAGAGAAAAGCAAAACTTAGGCAAAAAGTGTGGATTTTGCATTAATTCAGAAGTAATGTAAAAGAAGAAGCAGCAGCATGAACCAGCATTGGTCTTTTTTTTCCTTTTAGATTTCACACATGCATTATTGGATCCAACAACTGTATTCCCTTTAAAAAACAAATACCTTTAGAAAAAAATGAGCTGCAAAACAAAGTTCTGTGTTAAACATGGCCTCCAATCACCCCAACACTCTCCCTGTGACCTCTGTGTGTGTCATGGACTGGAACAAACCTTTCCAGTGAACCTTATCCATGCATAGATTACAATACATTGCCTGCAAAATATATCTACTGTCCATTAAGTAATAAAATAACACAGTTTTTAGAAGACACGGTTGGATCCAAGGGTCTTAAGAAAAATATGTGAAGGAACTTACTCATTACTCTTCTGACATAATTCATCCAAAACATACAAGCTACTTGAAATTATCCAGATGGGGTTTAAGTGGTGAATTTGAAGGCTAGCACTTTGGGCTCTCCTCATCCTTCATTCTGAATTTGACACTAAGATGGCCACTTTCGGCAACTTATTGACCCCTATTGACCTCAACAATCCGATCCCAAGCAGAGAAACAAAACAAAGGGGGGCTGAGTGCCAAACATATGGGCTACAAATAGGGGCAAAATGGCATTAGCCATCTACACAGGGTCAGCCCAGCCATTAGGCTGGAGCCCAAATATCTCCCATCGCTCTTCCAATTAAGCCGTCAAAGTGGGGCAGATGGTTGTGACGCTATCGGGGTGCCGTGCTGCCCTCGTGCCCACATCTCATACCCTCTCACCACCATCCATCACTGGAGGAGCTCTAATTAGCTTGTTATTCTACCATGCAAACTATTCCAAGCTTGTGAAAAGGCCTCCTCATGTTTTGAATGACAGGGAAAGCATTGAGAGAGGGCAAATGGGAGGAGGAGAGGAAAGCCAATCACTGTGTGCAGAATGGCATTTGAATAGCCTTTTCAGCACACTACAGCAGCAATTATATTCCCCCTTTAGACTTCCTGCCAGGATATTTTTCTTTGTTGTTTCTTCGTCAAAATGGTGCCATCAATTGACAAGTTAAGCTTGACAGAATAAAAGACCATGTGAAAGAGGTCAAAAGAGTCATTTCTTCTTTGCTGAATGTCATCACTGTAGAAATGAAAATGCATTCAGTTCAAACAAAGGTTAAACACTTTTATTAACTGTCGATGCAAACAGTCATTGGGTTAAAAAAGTCAACGGTATTTTCAACCGCCTGACCAAAAGTCTTTGCTGATATACACTATTCACAGTCATATAAAATATGACAGCTGAAGTAAGACTTAGGTTGAAAAAGCAGGGTACCCTTTGAAACCTTCACCGTTTTTGATCATTTGCAATTCTCTTTTATTCACAAACTGATGCCATTGTCTTATGTCTTAAAGATGGGATCTTATCTATTTTTTTCTATTTGATAACATCTATTCTTTTGGTCATATAAACAGGCAATGTCCTGTTGCCATGGAGTCAACATTAGCCATCCTTGTTTTTACTGTTACTATGTATGTAGGACAATATGAAGTTATATGAATATAATATGAAGAATTTTATTCTGAAAAAAAAAAATCTAAATTTGTCGATTGTGAGGCAAGAGCATATTTCTATCCTATATACTTTATAAACATTCTAATCAAATTTATGGATGTTTATGGACATTGGAGATTCCTTATATATAATATGTGACTAAATATCTCTGAATATTAATATGTGTTATAATTTGACTGTGGCTCTGAGAAAAAAAATGGCATCAATTTAGCTGAAATGTTTTCAGTTTTCATGCTAGCAGGGCCAACTGCATGTAGCCTACATTTGTATTCCTTTTTAGGCCAATATTTTTGCCCCAAAACTAATGGGCAAAACGTGTGGAAAACACAGACAAATCGCAGTATTTGATATAAAAACAAAACAAACATATCCCATAGAGCCCTACATGCATAACGCCAGCAAAGATACTGTACTCTAACAGTATTCAGGGAATGCAACTCTCTTACCCAAGTAATCTAATTTATTATTGATTATGTCAGTTTATCAAAGTGTATATTTTCAGCTTCAGAAACTGCACAGCCAGTGAGGTTCTGCACTTGAGTTTGTTGGTTGTCTTGTGGTTTTCTCTTAAAACTTTTTAAATAATTATGTGAAACATAATAAATTGGACCTATCATTGATCTAACTTTCAGATAAATTCAGTAAGTAAAAACCTTATATTTATGTAGTGATGTAAGTATGAGTGATGTCATTACTTTTTCAATAAGTAATAAGAAAGTAAATACAAGTTTTAAGTTCTGATAATCACATGTAGTCAGCAGCAATGTCATACTGTATAGAAGTATGCTGTGGCTGTGAGTTATGGAAGTGAAATGTATGGGCTCATGTTGTAATTAGCTTTACAGGTTGTACTACTGGCATTTAATTGAGTGACATTAGAAACCAGGCCCAGCTTCAGTTCATGTGCCTCGTGTGTGAGAGGAAAATGGAAATGGGACTCATTTCGCCTACAGTGGTGAGGCAGGTGGTGCTGGTGTCACAGGTGTGCTACTTGAGCCGTGTCAGCCTGAATTTCCTGTCTCTCCAATCACAAGATGGCCGCTCTCCATCAAAAACTCCAATGGGGCTTTTTTTTATTGCTTCTCTAGCTATATTGTTTCCCAATAAAAAAGGTCACTGAAAGACAAAGACTGATTTGTGAGGCAGGTGACCAGTGACCTCATGGTTTTGGCTCTACGAACGAATTCCTGCCAAGAACATGCTTCATGCACAAGTGAAATTTCAGTGACATGTGTTTATAGAAGAAAAGTTTACGCTCAGCTCTACTTCTGTTTATCTTTAGAATAGAAGTGATTTTTTCCCCCCCTGAGCTGTCTATGAAATTTCTCCACAACAGCTCAGGGCAAAGTTGGACAATAAAACCTCCTAGGGATAGTGATATTAAATAGGGATGCAATAAATGCACGCCTATATGGTAGAACAAATTTTACATCCCAGATTGAAGCTGTTTTGAACATGAGAGCACGGCTGGGAAATGTAGGATTTACTACCCACGTAGGAGATAACAGAAGATTAATTAAAATGTTCTGTCCTGGCTGCTTTGTTATTGTCCTTATCTATTAATGTATCAATGGGCATTTCAATACAGTTTTATCTTTAAGTCTTATAACTAGCATTTTGATACTTCTGGCCGATCAGTATTAAAGTTTAACCTTCCTCCTCCAGGTGATGCCCTATGGCAGCATACCTTTTCATTGCAACTTACTGTTATTTAAGAATAAACCTGAACAGTGATTGACCCTTCCATTCCAGATGGAGCATTGTTTTAACCAGTTACATACTTGCATGATGTCACATGACATTAAACATCCCCCAAAGTTTTACCCTTTCCCACACTGTCACTTGAAATTACCTGCACCATTTAGAAAAATCCTGAAAAATATCTCACATGTTATGACTCGTTTTATGGAGTTAATTGTGTTGCAGTTAAATAATTCTGTTTTTAATTCACAGTTTTTGTCAGGTGAAAATGTTTGGACCCCAAAGCAGATGTGCTGATGTAATGTTAAACTTTCATTCAAGAATTTATGATATGAGTTTATGCAGATGTGTGTTGGTCCTGGAATAGCTCTGTATCCTTATCTAGATCTAGCCAGCTCACAGAAGATTTACAATGTAAAACAATGTAAGACTTTTATGACCTGGAACTTAAAAAGGAATGTTGCCTTAAAATGCCCCTCTACCTTGAGTTAAATGATTATATAGTCACAGCTACACTCATTCACCCTATGTTCTATCCTATCAGTACTCAGGGCTTGGAACAAACCAGATGGACTGGGTGAAAAACAAGGCACATGAGAAACTAGGAAAAAACATAAGAAAAACAGGAAAATCAATGAGATAAACTTGGGTTAATAGGTGCAGCGCTACTGAACAAGACGGAATAATCTTGAAGAGTGGAGAAGTCTGAACCAGGGTTTTATCTTGTCAGGAGGATTGTTTCGACAGAATAGGCCGCTTGATACAAAACCACTGACAAGAAGTGAAGTAGTTATGAGGGTGACATGGCTACCATAATTTACGTAAAACAAGTTACATTAATGTTTTTTTTTCAGCATTTTTTAAAACTTAATTTATACCTCACTGTATAAAATGACCTGTTGTGACCTTTGGGATAATCACAGCCTCATGAAATCTTACAACCACAAACTCGAGACCTAGATCATTCAGGGGTTGAATGGTTTTCCTAGGTGTATAGACAATTTATCCGCAGTTTTATGTCTGTCAGATTGATTTTTTCTTTCTTTCTTTCTTTTTTTTTTTTACACCTTCTCTTTTTCCAGTCATCAATTATTCGATGGTGGCTTTAAGAAAAAAACTAGACAAGGCACGGATCTTTTTCCCAGGTTGTCCTGCCAAGACCGTGTCCACACTGGAGCCAAGCCTCTTGTTGCAAGGCATTTTTATTGATATACAAAACAAACATTATGCTCACCGTTATTAGGAGTGAGCCAGAGCTTTATTGATTTGTCTGACACCAATTTTATCCAGCTTGATAGTGAGCACGGGTTCTTATGAAAATCAATTTTACATCTGACTTAATAAGAGTACAATTACAATGTTAAAACAGCAACAACTTAAGTTAACACCAAGTTAACAGCACTCAGCATCTTATTTTTAGAGACCAACTGTACATGTGGGGTTCTCTCCCTTTTTATATGCTAAACATTTTGAAAGGATGTTAAAAGGCCATGGTGGGAAAGTAGGTGGATGGGTCAAGCGAAGCACAGACTTTGACCCAGGACACTGGTGTTTTTGTCTGTTTCAAACTAAAAGTCAGTGTTGTGCAACTTTTCAGTTGACTTCAGAAGTAGTTGTTTCTAATCTCAACCCTATTCATTTTCTCTTACTTTTAAGTTGTTTTGTTGCCAAAACCATTTTCTCTGAACACAGACGTTTGTTCTGAAAAGCCTCAATGCATGCAACAGGTGGAAACAGACATGCCATACCTACAGAGACACACTGGGACTATAAAAAAAAGTTCCTGGATTTTTCCCAAATTAAGGCCCAGAACCCATACTCAATTACACATTTAAATAACCACTTTAGGAATTATCCTCAAATAACCTATTCAATATTTCTTCAACATCAAACCCTTCAATAAATCAAATTGTCCAACTATGAAAACAATGACTCTGCCTAGGCTATTTTTAATTTGGGTATGCCATTGTGGAAGTGTGAGAGAGAGAGAGAGAGAGAGAGAGAGAGAGAGAGAGAGAGAGAGAGAGACATTTGACATCTTCCCCTTTTTCTAGCATATCATAAGTGACACCAATGAAATGGAAATTGATGAAATAATCGCGGACTACCCGGAATCATTGACAGCCCCATGTTGGACTGCACTAAATCGCACAAATCATCCTCTGCCGGGACCTCAAACTCCTATTTGTGTTTTTGTTTCAAGTTTTGGTTGGACAGGGTCTGTGGGAGGGCTGTTCTGGACTTTGACAAAATTTCCTATTGGTCAGTCTGCCCCTGCATACCTAAAATGTCCAAAACTGATGATAAAAGGTTTGGCATGTGTCTGTATTTGAAGAGCTGGGATTGGGAATGTGTTGTTTAAGACAGCTTGCTACTCACTGAAGGCACAAATATGTCTGAACACAGAACATTTTTATTTGACAAATTCTGCTTCCTGAAGAATATCTTATGATCATGGCGATTGCATTGGAATTAATTGATTCTAGCTGAAATTATAACCAATTTAAAGGCCCCAGTTGTGGTTTTCCTTTCATATTTCTATCACTACGGCTGTTATTATGAAATAGAGAATCCTTGCAGCAGCTCAGATAAAAAGAGCAAAATCTCCACTTAGTTCACAAGGATAAGTGCTGTAACTAAACATCGTCTTTACAATGGTCACTTACAAATGTAAATGCTGTAGGAATAAAAATGTCTTTGTTAAGTTGGTGTGTCATTCAGTCCTTCCACATAGAAACAACCTTTAAATGAGCCTTCCATCTGAAGAAAACAGGGAAACAAATGGATTTCATTCTCAAGACACATCATGGACGGACATTCAACCAGGAGGCCAGGCTCGTATGCCTCCACAAACAACCAAAAATAATGATGATGAATGACTACGGTCAAATGGCGATTGTCTGCCTATTCCTACATGCCTACTTATCAATATGAGATGGAACATCAAATCACTCGCTTACTATTTTCTCAGGGCTTTGGTCAATAGTCTCTCCAATTAACATCCAATTACTCCGACCAGTATTAATCACTTGGGACCAAGGGCAGTGAAGTTTGTAAAAGGTCACATATGTGCAATGAAGATTAACAGTGACATGGCATCGATTGGCTGGCAGGAAGGTTAATGTAGTGGGTGCGTTGTAAGCTGTTGTGGCTGCCGGATGTAAAGAAGGAAGAATCAGGGATGTTAACAAGACTGATGTTGCAGATGACTGGAGTGTACAGGTGATGTATGAGGCTGCTGTCCAGTCTTCCTGCTGCCATCAAATCTCATCAAAAAATGAAAGACCAACTAGAAAATGTTTTTATAAGGAAAATGCAGAAAATTATCTGTGACTGAATTGCACTGTCCAAATGGTTGGGAACTGAACAATGCTTGATGAATACCTGGGAGCCAACCTGATATGCTGGAAAGCTTGGCACCAAACAGTGTGCCGGAAAAGGGAGTTTAAGAATAATGAGAGTGTTATAAGAGTAATAAAATATGGAGTATAGTAAAGCATGAAATAAAAAAAGAAAAAAACAATTATAAACCGAAAGTGTCTGAGTATTGGAGCCGCATCACAGAGCTCTGCCAGAAGCAAGCCGGGAACTTATGTGCAAGGATACTTCCATAGAGCTGTGATTCTGGGGTGACTAAGTCTTGAATACCAGGATGATAAAGAAACAAGCAGTTGCCCTGCAGCTCAGAGCACATCCGCCGTCATGGAGTGCACTCTGTGCCCTAAGATGCCCGCTCAGGGAGGTCCCCATGAGAGAAGAGGGAGATGAAGAGGAGGAGCGAGCCCCTGTCAAGCCTGAGCCTTAGGCCATAGGAAAAAAAAGTTTATTTAAAGTTTATTAAAAAGAAAGCTGCACTGGGGATCCAACAAAAAGAAGTATCGACATATATCACATGTCATAAATTAATTTTCTTTTAGAATGTCTGATGTAATATGCAACACCATTGTTGTCACAGGTTTAACTGGCTGGAAAATGTCCTTAATGTAGTGAGGACAGAATGAAGAATATCTTCTATGACATCCTATATTTTAGTGCAACAACTGTAGAAAAATTAAAAATATCCCAATTCAAATATAATAACTCTAATCAGGTATGTCTCTCTATCTGTCCTTCATCTAGCTCTAGTTGGGCAGTGCACCTATATTCTACGGTGGCCGACATGGGCAAACGCACAGCAACGGCCAAACGCTGCAAATACATAACGGAGCAGAACCAAAGACACGTAAAACACAAGCAAAAAAAAAAAATGCTACACCGGAAAAACGCTGCAACAACGAAACGATGCAGAACACTCAAAAACAAATGCAACAACAAAATGCTGCAAATACAGAAAAGATGCAAAACCGAAACGACACAAACCCCGAAAACATTTTGTTTTTGCATGTGTTTTGTGTGTCTTTTTTTCTGCTCCATTATGTATTTGCAGCGTTTTGCCTTTGCTGCGCGTTTGCCCGTGTCGGCCACCGTAATATTCTGTTCTCTCTATCATGTATTGTGATCACCAGTCTTGAGGGACAAAGGGCAACATCAAGACTAAGAACTGGATAAGAAACTATAGAAATAATATCAAATGCAATAATAATTGTTATGCTTTATGTTTTGTACCAGGGCCTATGTAGTACATCCACTAATGTGACACAGTAAGTACTATTTTCAATACATGTATTAATAGCATGAGGTCTGGACAGACACAGTCTGACAGCCAGGTGACAAACTTTTGATGGCACAGTGTGAAATGTGATTACCTTGCCCTTGTCGATGAAGATTACCTCTTCCCCCCATTCACATGTAATACACAGCCGCCAGGACAATTCATGCATTCAACACAAGGGCAGGTCCTGGACTTGACCTGTCTTCTTCATCTTTCAAACATTGTTTCATTATAGGCTGGTAGCAGTACATCAATAGTACATTCATCCGTAGAGAAGTCTCCATCACAAATCAATAACGTTTCAAAATCTATCATATGCAATATGCTGCTGCACAAACACACGTCATCTGATATGCCAACGCAGCAGCCCAATGCTGACATGAATATTTTTATGTCTGCCCTTGAAATAATTGATTTTTCTTGGTTTAGCAAAAGGATAATGTGCTGGTGAAACATGCAATATATCAGAGACCCACGGCCGTGATGTATTCTGCAACATCTTCCCACAGAACTGTACACAACCACACAGGCCCCATACACACACAAACCCAGAGTAGCAATGTTCTAATTTAATTACAAAACCATTCCAAGACAAACAGTAACATGCTAACAAGCACGCGTGCACACACACACACCCACACACACATCCCTGTATACACAAACAGTCTTCTCTCTTATCTCTTGCAGCAGCCTCTGTGCCAGGGGAGTCATGATTTAGGCCTTGATCCTTCAGTTCCCTGGAGATATTGTGCTTGATTACTGTGGCCTGCCTGCTAGATCGATGAGTCATCAATAACAGTAATAATGTCTAACATGCTGCGGCTAGCCCTTATTGTTGCCTCCATGAAGGCTCCCAGGCAAAAGGGGAATGTAGTCAATATGTGGTGAGACTTCGGAATCTATTAAAAATCTGCCATAACTCTGTATGGGAATGCTTTGATGACGAAAACAGCCTAATCAAACAGTTATGCTGACCCTCTTGGTAATATGTGGAAATAATTGGATATGCATTTACCAAAACAGTTGCACTCTTAGCAATTCCAGCTACTATACAGTGTAGTCTCCTACAAAGTCTTTTCTTTAAAAGAAAATTATTTTTTCCCATCTGTGTTAAAAATATGTAAACAGGAAGTCACTATAGTGGTAAATAGCTGCAACTGAAAAATGTCAGTATGTGAAATCCATACTATTTCCAGTGAGATATTATTATGGACAGATGCTATGCCTGCAACGACAAGATAAAGGCATCATTTCTTTACTTCATGTTAGATTTTGATAACTTTTGTTTTCCTCATGCATATTCTGTGCATGTTTTTATAATTAAAAATATTATAATTTTTCTTTTGATACTTATATATGTTTGCTGACAGTTTAAAATAAAGAAATCTATTAAAAGATATATAATTCAAGAAATAACAACACTGCGACCAAAACTGCTGTAGCATACGTACCTGTCCAAATATAGAATGTAAAAGCCAGTCTTTTGTTAATTTAAAATTTTAGTATCCTAGTATTCAAGCAGTTTAGACCGCATGGTAAATATCTAATTATGATTTTTTAGCGAAATTGGTGATTAGATTTAAAAAGCTAGAATTAGTTTTGTGACTTGACCTTGTACATTTTAAAGTCTACATCATTATTAAATAGTATTTTATTGAAATAATCTGGTTATATATGTCAACCATGTCCCATATGACTTTTATTACTTGCTCTTCAATTGAAGGTATTCAGGTTTTCACAAGCTTAGATGTCAGGTTGTTATCCAACCTTTACAATCCGGCAGTTATGTGGTGTACATACTTAATAGTCAAGAAATAATAATTTATGTAAAAACTAGTTTGGGTGATGTCACCTGTTTAGTGATCAATTTATGAGGCTTTTACATTGGAAATTTTGACTGTGCTGAGTCAAACCATGCCCTGCTGATTTGTGATTCCATTGGTAGTTTTAGTGCTTCCACTTGTGCCAGTGTCGCACCCCCGATGGACCATCACAGAGTCGAGCTAAAGTGCATCCAACCCACCTCAAAGCTGTGGGGACGCTCATCGACCACAGGAAACAGATTGCCCTCTCAAATACTGTCAAATAGCTCCTGTCTGTGCAGGGAAGTAGTATGTGTGTCCAGCTCTCAGTCCTTGAGGAAGAGAAATGTGTTTATCACTGAATTAGCAGAGTTGGCGGGTATTCCTCAGGAAAAACAAGTAGAGCAGAAACAGTCATAGTGAGATCAAGAGCTGCAGACAACAGGGGGACTTTTATTATTAACAATTTATAGACAACAATGTGTTTATCCACCAACCACTTGTCAGTTAAAGACACAGACACAAGGTAGCCCTGTGATACGCTTAGTCAAACCAACTTAAGTCGAGCCAGCACATGTGTCTGGAAATGTGACTAGTAAACACTTATGTATATGGTGAAGTTGTTTGAACTAGCAGATGTAAAACCAAAACCAGGAGTCATGGTGTGTTTAGCAAAAAGGCTGAAACACATTCAAAGAGAACAAATACAACAACCAATTTTCTCATTTCCCTCTTCAAAACAATGGAAATAAAAGTACTGACATGAGTGCTTCTATTTTTTTTAGTCTTTGTAAAAGACAACTTTGTCTCACAAAATTAATTTCTTAAAGTATTTAATGAAACGTGCAAGGAAAACTCAAAGCAAATAAGCTTTCAGGAAGATTCCTTCTCCATCTTTTCATATTTTCAAAGTTTAATCGCAGGCATACATTTACTATTCTGTATGTCAAAAATGACTTCACAGGATGCAGACAAATTAAGCTATGATGACTTAATGATACGTTTCAGTGGTGCACCTGAGAGAAAGAGAAAGAGAGGGGCTACCACAGACAAAGTGATGAAAGTCTTTGAAGCTGCAGTCGGAGTATTAACAAAGGGAATGATATTCATGAAAGAGTCAAGAGGAGAGAGGAGGAGGCCCAGGTTCCAGGCCTTAAGGTACCTCCTTGGTAATTACCAGAAGGTAGGCATTAAACATAAATGCATCATTATGTTAACAATTAATACAATTATGTCAGCCCTCCCGGCGAGCATGCACTGCTGTGGCTATGATGTGTGCGGTGAGGAGGAATGGGGATCGGAGGGCAACTGTGTGTCTGTTGCTTTCATGGACTCTCATATGCAAACATGCATGTGTGGATGTTTGTCTCAGGGGAATGGGAGTGTACCGTTTCACCGTCAGAATTAAGTGTAATTTATCAGTCAAAACAACCTGGAAAATAGGCAAAATAACCAAAACTGGATGATATAATTAATCCCCTATTTGTTTGCATTCTCACTTTCTCCACTTTTATCCCCACTGAATATGCCTGTCTTCATTTCCACCCACTCATTCTTCCAAGGTAAACAACACACAGATAAAATGAGGCTCTTTTAATGAAAAACACATGTGCATAATAATATGAAGAGCAAATAAAAATAACCTCTCTTAAATTTATATTTATTTTTCCTTTTGCCCGAACCCGTCTTTATTCTTTTGTAAAAAAAAAAAAATACATATCAAAGTTCCTGTAGCAGCTGTGGCCTGTGGTTAGGTCAGGACTAGTGGAATAATACACTCTTGAACTACACAAGTCATCAAGGAAAAGTCAACTGTGATCATTCCCATGAAGACAGAAGCATTCTGATTTTCATTCATCTGTTACCACAGCCCGTCATAGTCGATGTGATCGTCTGTGCCGCTGCACTTGGCAGCGTGCCTTCATCCATATCCAACATCTAGGCTCCCCTTTCTTCAAGAAACAAGTTTACATTTGCTGTCTCACAGACAAAACCAGAGCTGTTCCCACATTGTTAAAGATTGATTATATGGATTCTTTTGTCTCTATAAACAATTCAGTGATCCCCTCAAAAAAAAAGTGAATTTACAATTACAGAAGAGAGATGGGCTGGAAAACTCCAGAGAGATACAAAAAGGGACGCTCTGCTTGGGGATACGAGCTGCAGTTGCTGCAGTTTGTGAGCCTGTGGTGTATTGTTTCATATCAACCATGGCAGAGATAAACAGTTTCATACACAAACAATCTCAATAAAAAATTACCCTTTTGTGCTTTTTGCAAGTAGTGTCAATGCTACTGATGACAGGACGCTATTATTAATTTGGCAACCCTCCCGTTTTTTAAATGATGGTTATATGTTGTCAAATGTTGTTTAAAGCTGCACTTACAAATATTTTTAATCTAACCAAATAACATTGTCTAATGTGAAAGGAGCCGCGTGTAGATGCAAACCCACAGAGGGGTTGCGTCTATTGCAACAAGATCTCCGACTTAAATGACGGAATATGGTAAATGGTAAATGGACTGCACTTATATAGCGCTTTTCTAGTCTTTGCGACCACTCAAAGTGCTTTTACTCTACAGGCTGCGCTCATTCACCCTTTCATACTGGTGGCCAAGGCTACCGTACACGGCGCCACCTGCCACCATCAGGAATTCATTCACACACCGATGAACGCATCATCGGGAGCAGTTTGGGGTTCAGTATCTTGCCCAAGGATACTTCGACATGTAGGCTGCCATGGTCAGGGATCGAACCACCAACCTTCCGATCAGTGGGCGACCGCTCTACCAACTGACCGTCAGTACCACCCATAACTACACAACAGTGCGCAGTACAGCAGACCGTTCCAGAAATAACACACATATCATACTACATACCTGTATGGTTCGCAGTTGTAAAAAAGGCTGCAGTTTCGTGAAATTTGGGCAACAAAACCACTGACAAAACTTCCTGGTAAGGCATTATAAAAATGCCAGTGAAGAAGTCACGTA
Organism: Serranus cabrilla; assembly: GCA_903364295.1. NCBI lineage: Eukaryota > Metazoa > Chordata > Actinopteri > Perciformes > Serranidae > Serranus > Serranus cabrilla. Next base: position 285,305 of record CAFUXE010000195.1, read on the forward strand.
AGAAAAGTTAAGAAATGTCATTCACAAAATTTAGTTAAAAAAAACGTAAGTTACGTTTAAAGTTGTTTACTTTGGTTTTCACATGGGACAAGAACCTCGTTCTCCTCAGTGAAAGTCAGCCAATTGTTCCACCCATTGACCTCCCTCCCTCCCACCCCAAGTGTGACATCCGCCATTTCGCTCTCAATCATTACTACTGCGTCAGCAATACATTTATACTTTTGTGAGGAGAGATCAGTTGGGATCAGCTGTGGAGGCGCTAGCTATAGCTATCTAGCTCACGTGCTCTGCTGCCTCAAGAGATAACATATCGTTTTCAGACATTACGTGCCACCAAATGTAATGGAGTAAAACATATATTATTTGCCTTAAAATGTAGGCCTGGTGCTGTAGAAGTATAAAGTTACATAACATGGAAAAAAAATTAAAGTAAAGTTCGAAAACTTCAAAATTGTATTTACGGACATTACACAAGTAAATGTACCTAATTAATTCTACCTTCCTAAGAAAACACAGGAAAAGAGCCGCAGCTGTGTACGGCTAGGCTACGTGGATGTCTGTTTTTCTGTTTTGCTGCGAATTCGACGGACAACAGCGCATTTGGCTAGTCAAACTGTGTTTACAAGCACAGGACTTCTGCATGTCATTGCCCCCATATGGTGGGCCACCCAGTTTTTGTTACAAAAACTGGGTGTTGTTTGTAGTCTCTTTGGGCGAAGCGGCTCACTAACAGGGGTGACCAAGTATTTGATGACCTGGAATTGTCTGCACCATGTGCTTCATTATTGGCTGCGAGTTAAGAACCAGGTGGTTGACACCCAATTACATCCTCAGCACAGTAACATAAGAAATACAGAACTATGATACAGAATATGAGAAATACAGGCAGAGGGCAGGGTCCTTGCAGATACGCACCCCACGACACACTTAATGGGTCATTGGTGATGTCATGTAGAAGAAAAACGTAGCCCAGGGGGAATCTGATCACTCACCTACAGCATGCATATAGATCTTTAGTAATCAGGTTAATACAGTGACTGTACTGTAAACCAGCATGAATTACATGCAAAAACAGTTTCTGAGTAACCTGCTGACCTGGTCAGATTCCCTCAAATTGCAATGAAAGCAGTCTGAACCAACTATAAGGGAGAATAAAGAAAAGTGGACCTGGTGTCTTGGGTCTCTCTTGCTTCCATATACAATTAAGAAAGCACACTACAATGATAAGTGCAACAAGCAGCACAAAAAAGCAAGAGAAGAAGACACTGTATTTAGAGGGGAAAAAATAATGATTTGTACCCAGAAAAGGGAAGAAAAAGCTCAGCAATCGTAGAATACTAAACAATTCACGCTGATAAACCATTCAGGTACTATGACAAGTAATAATAAAGATGGCCCCCATCCAAACCCACATGAAAAGATGTCTTCATTTACGCATAATGGCTGGTCAGCATGTTCAGGTGCGGAGAAACAAAATTAATCTTGCTGTTGTCCCCCTCTGGAATAATAACTGTGAACACCTGCATGGCTGATGATGCACTCATCTGCCATGGAAAATACACCTGATTTGTTTTGTCCTTGTGCTGTGGCATCCATTTTAATACCATTATTTTCATCTCAAGTTTCATGTCAAGCTGTTTTATTTCACTTCTGTTACACTGTGTCTATAAATGACACCGCCTAATAGCTTCAGGAATGATGTTCATATTGAACAGCACACCCAGTGCTAACAATCAGTGCCAACACAGGAAGCAGGGTGCCCTTGTGCTGAGGTTGCGGTTGAGGTGGTGGATGAACGTGATACAATTTTAATTTGGAGTTTGCCTCACATTGGAGACCAGCTATAAACCTTGACTTATTTTAACCAATAGAGTCTTTGCTTATTCTAAAAGGGGAATCTAGCCAGTTTGAAATCTGTGGAAATGTAACTGGCAGGGAGGGTCTAAAAAATATGTTATTGGTTGCATTTTGGAAAGTGTAAGATTCTGTGTTTTTGAAGCTTAACCTGTCTTTTTTAAATGTGTCATACCTGGGGGTCATACCTGCCAACACTTTTCACTGGTTCTTCATGATTTAGTACTGAACCTCTTAGAGGATTATTGTTTGAGAACTCTGACATGAAATGAGCATTATGAGAACAAATTATATAAATTGAGGCTGACAGCTTCATTGCTGATAAAAACAAGCTCTTTTCCTTAACTCTCAGTCCATATTGAGTGCACCAATTGAATGGTATAGAACGTAGAACTCGCCTTGTGCTTTTTTTTTTTGCATCACTCATTTGAAAGCATTAACAAAGCTGCTATTGGCCATGTCCTTGCACCTAAGGTGGCAGTGTAGCTCCATTTCAGATTTTCCTTTTAAGTAGCTATATAAGCAACTCCCATGAAATCCAAATAATTCACCAAATTTGTTAAGCTCAAAAGAGATGAATCAGAGGAAATACACACAAAATGGCAAAGAGGAGGGAAAAAAAAGAGATTCCATTCCCAGTATCGTGCAGAGTCAAAGCTATAAACAAAAGCCTGTAATGAGATATGTGCTTTGAGCTTTTCACTGTTTCATCTGGAGGTTTGTCTTGTTGGAGTACAGGAAGCACTGATTGCTCTGAGACAAAAACAATACATCATTTTATAGCTTGGACATTAATGTGAATCTGTGCTTTCTCTCCGCAGTATTGAGGGTGAATGCAAGATATGCATTCTCTAAATTTGTACGGCAGGATGTTGAATCCACTTACTGTGGGCCACTGAAAGCAATCTGTGCATGTGTTTAAGGGGGTAACGGGGTATGAAGAGCTTATACTACTTCACCCCACGGAGTGGAAGTGAAGTATTGTTTTGGGCGGCACTGTCTGTCTGTCTGTCTGTGTTTCCACTGCATATACATCCCCTGGCCAACAGAGGGTGCTGTGGGGTGAAGTCTGCCATCTCTGATTGATTGTTTTAAACATGTTTTATTTTAGTCACCAGAAATCGAGTTGAGGAAAGTTTTATGATGTTTCTATTGACGCTTCAATCATGTTCAAAGCTGATGTTCAACCAATCTGCTCACAGGACTCCAAAAGGAAAGATTTGAGGTAATCCTGGTGTTTAATAGTACAGTGACCCTGAAAGCAAATGGACAAAAGAAATATCTTCCCCAACTTGACAACACATAAAACATAACTTCCTCACTACACACAAAGCTGTTGCAGAGATTATGTTCCAGTGATTGAAATTGTTTACCTGATAGTCTACAGACAAATGTAAGTGGTCTTTGCTAGACAGCTTATAGTGGATCTATGGAAGTCCACTAACTTTAAAATGTGGTCTTGAGAATGTCTGTACTCTGAACATCTTTGGATTGTCAGAAGTGCTTTTTGGCTGGAGATCTAGAGATTATGATCTATTTGATTATGGTTATAACTGTGTTAAAGTTAAAGTCAACATCAGTATCATTATTTATGACATGCACTAGTCATCCCCTAGTTCCAGATGAAATGTGAATGAATATGTACATTCTAGATTCACAAAACAAATAAAAATTTCAAAATGTATTATGTTCAGGCTTTTTCACGCTTAATGTTCCACATGTTACAAGAACGAAACGGTGTCTTAACAGCACATTTAACACAATTACAGGCACACGGGAAAAAGAAATGCATATTTCAACCAATAATCCTAAGTCTTAATGCCAAAATGTTCTCTGAGAATGTTTATTGTAAAATAGTGTGATCCCAACCGACCCAGACATAGATGAATGGTACAGCAGTCTAGAGCTCCATTATAAAGCATTGGCACAGTAATCCCACCACCTTCACATGATAAAGATGAGCCATGTAACAGCACATAATGCCAAATGAGCCCTCTCTGTCACATCTCACCCAAAGAAAAGCAATTGAGCTGCTATTGTGTGTGAAATAAGGAATACGGTAGAGCAAGCTCAATGGAGTAAATACACATATATTTCCACTAAATGAAAGACATGTTTATATGAAACATTTATTAGGTATAAAACCCCTGCATCACTGGATTATAGAGAAGTCTCTAACTTGCTGTTATGCATAATTAAATAAAAGTCAGACTGTTGTATTTTGTGCTCAGAATTAAACCACAAAGAAGAACAGAAATAATTTTCCCAGAATCTGTAAAAGAAAAAAATATAATTCAGTTAATTTATTGATTTTCTTGCATCATATAAGACGGCCTGCAGATTCGCTACTTCTTTTAGCTATTTCCTCTTTTACCACATGACACTGTCATTGAGACTTAGTTTGTCTGATACTGTTACAACCCATGTTGGGATCTAGGTATAAGGGAAGCAACACAACACTGATGTACTCGGTCAAATCTCAAACACAAAGTGAAAACGTTCTCAGGCCCAAAAACTATAACACAAAGGAGGCAGTGAACAATAGGAGAGGGCAGCGGGTGGTGCCAAATCTTAAAACAAAGTCGGAACCTCTTTCTATTTCAGTTTTATCTACAGTATGACTATCAAAGAAAACATAATGAATAAAAATACTCTGGCTGACTACTCTAAACTTACCTGAAAAAACAGAAAAACAACAAAGCAGCCACCCATAAACTAGCGCCTCATTTCTTGTTAACATCTAGATTATATAATAAAAACTAAGTGATCGTTACAATAACTGTTCCACACAAATTAACAACCAAGCAAGAGACACAGCTCTCCCTGACCACGCAAAGCGGATCTAAAGGCTGGGCTGGAAGTAGGCCGGCAGGTAATTGGTTGCCAGACCAATGGCGGTGGTGGTCACAAGGTCTGCAGGGCTGCAGTCCGGACACGCGGACAAAGAAAACACAACTAACCCCAAGCTTCATAACAGATACCAACCAGATCTCCAACCTAAACGACTGATAACGATAACATGTATCCAAGCGTTCCTAAAAAAGCAAACGCATCATTTTACATACACGTAGAGTTTGCAATTGTAAAAACAGCTGCAGTTTGTTGAATTTAGGCTACAAAACCACTGACCTAGGTTTAGGGGAAAAACTTCCTGGTAAAGCGTTATAAAAGACAGTTTAAAAAGAAAAACTTAATATAAAGAATTGCTGGAAGTGACGTAGTAACGAGGGTGACATGACTAAAAACGTGATGACTTAAAACCTGATGCACAAAGTGCTCCGCCATGTTTAAATCACGTTGTTTACTTTGTTTTCACATGGGAAAAAGTCTGATGCTTGTTCAGTTCAAATAGTCTAAAAATATGCAGATCCTCGAGCAAATATGTTAAGTAGTCTCAGTTCCACAGGACACTTACTTAGGTGTGCTGTACTTCTGTCCCTATGTGCATACAAACCCATGCTGGCACTCGCCTACAAAATCCCCTTCTATACACCTTTTCACCCAAGAAACAAAAAAAACTAAAGAAAAAAAAATACAACTCATTGACAGTCTTGCTTGTCAAGATATTTCAAACCTTGAAATCTCAGCACCTACAAAGATTAGTCTGAGTGGCTTTTATAAGGAGCACTTGTGAACCCTCTATTCAACTAAAGTTAAATCCATTTCATCATCTTACAGATGCCTCTCACTGTAGCTCGTGACTGTCGCTGGTGCCTTCACTGTCAACACACTGTCACTGTCATCACTGTCTACAAGTTTGGTAATGGCACTACCATCCATTCCAGATACCTTCAGAAAGCTTGTGGGTTACAGAATTAATTGTATTAACTCTCTAAACTGTAAAATGAACACTACTAAATATGTAATAATGGTTATTTCAAGCTAGGCACACAGCCCAGAGATAGGTACATACTCTATACCTGCATATACCTGGGTAAAACAGATGGTCCCAGCAGCACACCCTTGGCAACAGTAGAAATTATTGTTTATTTTTTCCAAAATGAATTATCTGGTGTAAATTCTAAGAATATGATACATTTACAGACAGGAAAATTAGGATTACTGGTCTGAAACAAATCTGCATTTTGAGCTTCAAATATAGCTGCCCGATTTATTACACTTCAACAATATCTTAATGATTTAAATACAGAAAATCCAGTGTTTGTCGATCGAACTCACAATGGTGCAAAAATGTCACTTTCTATACACTCTGCTACAAAATAATAACAGCAACACCTAAGCATAAAAAAATTGCTTATTACAGCCTCAATTGTACACATTCTGCCACAAGATGACAACTGACTTGATGGATAGTTTATTTGAGGGCAAGACATTATATATTGTGTCTGTGGGATGGCGAGTCACATGAAGGCCTGTTGCTGGGGATCCTCTACTCTTATCCCCAGCTGAGTTAACAAGTCAGAGCAGCTTACACAGGCCTGTGTGAGGGCTTTTCCTCTGGGGCTGTGCAGGGAATGTGGAAGAAGCCTGTAGAAGTCCAGATGTGACAACTATATTTCTGTCTCCCTTAAAGGAAAACTGCACACTCGGATGCTCTTACACAGTGATACATCTTCATTCTGTGCTGTACAATGCATTTCATAATAATTTTTTATAACTTTGCTCATCTTATTTGTCATATAGTGTTTACACTAGCTGAGATGTCTTTGCAACAACCTTGAAAGAAGATACCGCAGTCAGCTGAAGCATATAGTTCAATGTAAAGAAAGTTATAGGGGCTGTTCGGGGTTCAGATGGCCCAATAGACTCTGACTCTTGGGCAATGGCTTAATAAGAATTTTCTACATCCGTATGAAATCGTGAGTTGAGAAATAAGCAATTTGCTCCACTATTTTTAGGCACTGGACACTAAAATGTGTCAGGCTATAGACAAGTTGAAGTGTTTTAACCTCCATTTTCCCACTTAATAGAAAAAAATATATCACCAAACGAGAGCCAGAAATATTAATGGAGTTGTTTTGTAGTGGATTTTCTCATATGGTAATACCTTCCATTACAGCCTCATTTATGCTAATAGGGGTAGAGGACACTGAGGCATGGACATGTTGATCACCAGTAAGATTAAATTGCTGGGTCCTGACAGTTATTATGACCTCATCTCCTGAGGAAAGAAGATAATTGTTTCTGCACAGATAGATTTTGTTCTTCTTGAGTATGCCTTCGGTGAATTTGCGCAGCAGCAGATAATGACATTTGGTCAAAGTCAGACAAATAAGCAACTCAGACAAACAATCAGATGCAATTATGATTATTGTTTCTCTGACTCTGAATAACCAATTGAGTGGGGACTAGGGAATTGCGGAACGCATTCTCTACCGGAATATCAATGAATTCCTTTTATCACACTTACGGGAAACACTGAATATTTTCCTCACTTTGGATTCATATTACTATTACCATGAATGCAATTATTTAAAACATGGTGGACTATTCATAAGATGAACTAGTAACACCGGTTTTACTTGTTTGAGGGGTGGGATGATTTTAAAACTATCTGCCCAGGTAGGTGATTTATAATCCAGTCCAGAGTGCACATGTGGGTAATTTTTCACCCCCTCCTCATTAATAATTTCAGCCATAATTACCTGCTGGTTTTTGGCCAAATCGCTGGTGTAATTTAAATCCCATCCACAGTGACATCCACAGGAATAGTGCTTTCCTTCTATTAAAAACAAAAGAAAAAATGAAAGCCATATTTGTATGTTATGAGTTATGACTATGGTTTCTGAATGAAATTCACATCTCTGTCACCTGTTTAACTGTCCCTTGGGCGGTATTCCCATTTGGCATTGTCTTTAGATGATATCCTCTATTTTCTAAAATGCCATCTGAAACCATGAGTTAATTACAACTCAGTGACAATTTCATCATCTCAACCTGTAAAGTCAATCCATCCTGATGGGGATTCATTTGCTTTTATAAGAATTTAATCACCTTCTCGTTGTGACTTGTTGTTATCATGTGCCTGAATTTAACACTAACAACATGTAATGGGACCTGATCAGACTCCATTTACGGAGCACTGTTTTATTATGCACATAACAAGCAGTATCTTACTTCAATGATAATGGCAAACATTAACATTCACAACTCCTTGGCTGCTTGGCTCTCTGTGCATAAGTTGCCTTGAAAATGGATAGGAGGGGGTCTTGCTATTTTTGTCATCAACAGATTGTGCAACAATGTAGAACTGTGAACAGGCCATTGGAATTAAACAACACAGTACTGTAGGATGGTATATGTGCTGAATTAATTAATTAATTTATCATTAATCAATTAAATTGAAATGTATGGATTTTACTTTAAATTACTCGTAAGGGGGCACCACCACAGAGGATTTCACGTTAAACTCTGGTGGACAGTTTAACTACCGTTGAAGTGTAAAGCGAATAAATATCTTTGATATTAGCTAATTATTTAATTATTAAATCTCGCTGAGGACATGGGGAGGTCTTTTGTCATGTCCCTGACTGTTGTAGTGAACCTTGAGTTCAGAAATCCTGATGCCTTCGGTCAGTCAGGAAAGTTTGTCTCTTTGGGATTTTGTTCCTTGAGGAGAGCTTGGTCCCGCCAATACCTTGGTGTAATATGTAATATGTAATATATGTCCCCTTTAAGATAAACAAACAGCAACTATCAAACTCAACCTCAACTTCACAAAGTTATTTGTGCTAATACTAATGCTACATTGCTTCCTGCCCTGATGGACAGGAGCCGTAAGTCACATGGAACAAGGCTCTAATTTGGCATTTAAAGGAACCTGTTGATAATGGTCATGAAGAAATCCATTCAAAATGTGTTTCAAGTGTTATTGATGGAGGACAAAATCTGTGGTCCTGTTGGAAAATGCATTCCAAAGTTCAACTGAGGCTAATATGAGGCTTCAGCTGTTTGAGATCACTAAAAAGAGTGAATATGTTCCACAGTTAAATTGTTTTTATTGTAAAATGTCTTGTTGTTATGCCTTGACCGCAGCCCAACAAGGAAACATTGTCTGTGAAAACACAATAGAATTTTTCACAGATGTTTGGAAGATATGAACTTGATTTGTCTCACTCTTACTACCAAATCATCATTTTAGCTCCAAATAAACTTGACTAATAATAGTCAGAAATTGGCCAGTATTAACTTAACTATTGTTGGAAGACAGACTTGCATTTGATTACCTGCAAGGTGTTACTTATAAATACATTTTAAAAAAGAAAAACAAACAAGCATGAAATAACTACTCATGATGAGAAGACAAAAAAGAACACTATTACATGTGACTTCTCTGTCCTACCTGTTCAAAATAACATACCCACTTTGTGTCCAACTTCATGCCAATCATTTGAACCAATTAATTATTGGTGTAAATCCTCTGAATGGTTTAAATTTAGGTGCTTGAACTGGAAAGGAACCAGTTCCATTTGTGTGGAAAAGGGGTATGTGTTATAAAGAGGATGCTTTCTTTCTGGTCCTCCCATCCTGACTCCTCTGTCCTTCAGCCCATGATGCAGATTTTGACCCATGTCCTTTTCTACTTGTTGTATTATTGTACTTCTTAAGTTCATTTACACTTATTCACAGCAAGTAAGTACAGTCGTACAATCACAGCTATGATTAGTCCTATAATGCGGTAGACTAACTTACTTCTAGCAATCCACATCCAGTTGTGTATTTTATTTTTGACCAATTATTGTCAATTTTGTTTCTACCGTATGTTTGTTGTGGTCCTTCAGCAATACATTTTAATTGCCTATGGGTGTTGATTTAAGACAGTCAGTTCACAAATTCAAACTTGCAACTAGCCGGCAACCTCAATCAGGTTTCATCAGATTCCACACATAATTGGATGTTTTCAGCTGGAGCCTTTGCTGCATGTCATCACACACACAAACTATTAAGTATCATGGACACTATCTCTCACCCCAAGACATACTCAGTCAGTGGAAATATTTTCTCCCATTGATGAACAAAGTAAAGAACTCCTCTGTGTTATCTCAAGAGGAAATATGTGCAGTCTAAGACCCATACACTAGAAAATCATGCACATTTAGTGCAATTGTCCTCTAAACAACATCTGTCACCTGTATGTACTTGATCCCAATTAAATCAGAGACTATTACACCATTATCATGAAAAATAACATAATTTTGTACAATTACCATGTACGTTGTTATAATGGCCACTGTCATGGACAAGAACATCATACAATGTGCGTCACCAGGCCACAGAAGAATCTGTACACAACAGCTCACCCCAGCTCCGATAGTTCATCTCACTTTTTTGATATACTTAAAGGAGAAGTGTTGTGAAAATGTATGGGTTTGGATATACACACAAAATAAAAAAAAATAAATGTATTTTCTTCTCTGTGCCAGCCATAGAGTGTCCATTGTTATCCAGAAACCATTACAAACCCATTATAAACCATTTTGTTTTACCTTTATTACTCTGAACGAAGGCAAGTTATTTTGAGTCAATCCCACAGACGCCCTCCTGCTGGAACAGCAACAAATATGTGTCAAAAATACTTTTTTTGATACCCTAAGTAGCAGATATTATGTTTAAAACTGTTGAGACACCTGAGAGGGTCCTATTTGATGTTTTTTTCTCCATTTAAGGACACCCTAAAGATAAGTGTATCATGTTTTCTTCACTGTAACGGTACGCTAGACTGCGATTTATTATACTTTCTCCATTAGCAGCCACCCTGGAGTACACTTTATTATGTTATTCTCTTTTTAGAGACACCCTGAAGAGCAGTTTATCATGTTTTCTTCATTGGAATGGCACCCTAATCGGGCACTTTATTTTGTTTTCTCCATTTTAGATACACTAGATTGTACTTAATCGAGTTTTCTTTGCTCAAAAAAAGCACCCAATTTCTCATGTTTTTACATTTAAGAACACCTAGAGGCCACTATACATTTTTTCTCTATTTAGGGACAACCTAAAGGGCACCTTATTGTGTTTTAACTCCTTTATGTTTAATGTACCATAAGGCATACTGCTCGCCCTTCCTGCCCCTTCCCTGAGTCCATCAGTGAAATGATTTGTTTTTTTATGGGATTTGTTGACAATTACAAGAATATAGAATACATATAATGCACCCTCTGTACAATTTCACACAGAGTGCCAAGTGGGCTGCTATGTAAGCAGAAGTATTAAACACACACACCCACACTGACACACGAACACACCACTGGAACAGGTTCTGTCAGGTCTTCCAGATGGCTCGTCTGACCTTCCACTAACAGGCAATTTATCAGGAACAGAACTTGTTTTCTCATTAGTTTGTATTTTTGGGCTGAAAACAAATAAGTCAGAAAAAGACAGACATGAGAATATGAGCTGGCAATTAATCACAGAGCGAACTAACCCCTGGCTGTGAGGTGCCTGAGTGGCTCTTATGATATGCTGCGACTCACATTAATGAATGCCAGCATGTGCTATGTGTACTGAGCATTAATGTTAGCACTAAGTGTTACTGCTGACAAACGGTGGTGAGGGAGCAAAACACCCACTACCACAGCAGTGTCAATGATGGCATCTAGTTTAGTTGTTTGACAGATATATTAAGTATTTATTGTTATTGTGCTTGATTGGATTTTTCTTTGTTTTCGTCAACTAAGACTTAAGACATTTCAGTGTAGTTTTTACCATTTTCAGGTCTTCTAAGCTTTTTGAGATTACATGTGTTGCCATCCTTGCTGTATGCAGTTACCATGGTTACATATGCTGTTGTTGTTCATCACAGGTTTAGTGGAACACTGTTTGTATAAGTCGATTTGCTCTCTCTGTTGTTCCTGCTCACCTAGCATTAGCATTACCACAGCTCTCTGTTCTCTCCACTATGGTTTTGAGCAAAGGACAGCCATGTGGCCTACCCTCTCCCAGACTACTCCGTGCATCAAGATGTTTGATTAGTAAATACAAAGTTCACAACAGCAGCAGCTAGCGTAGAGAGCATGAGAGGATTCCTCTCCACTGCTTCAATTGCAACAGGAACCAACAGAGCAAATCTCTGAAAGACAGCAGCGACCAGTTTGCCACCACACCCAGCAAGGACTGCTGGATCTCACTCAGAACCAACTCTTCAACCATAACTACACCTTTCTCCACAATCCTTCCTATTTACGGACTTGTATGTAACTGGGCTAGATAAGCAAAAAGGCTAAGCATGAGTTAAGTTAAGTGTAAAGTTAAGTGTAAACGATGGTTGGGTTTAATTTAATTTAATAAAGTATTATTAGGATATCTGTGGAAGTTATTCACAGACACACACACACACATATTGAACAGCCTAAAAGTCTTAGAGCTGTTTTTATTGCTGCATCCCTACATCCCTAGGTGGTGTCGGTTCCCTCATCCATCCTTGCACACCCTTGCAATTTGGCAGCACTATACTGGCCTCTAGTTTGGTATGTCTTAGTGAACCCACCTGGTGTTTTGGTCTGATCCTGTCTAGTTGGTGGTTGTGGAACTGTGGGATCTGTACCTCCGCATGCATGAGAGTTATACCTGACAGGTAAAAAAAAATCCTTGAAAAAGCAGCTTTGTTTGGGTCAACTTCATTGACATGCCAAAAGGAGTTGTCATTGTATGATATGATATTTGTCATTTCAAATTGGGAAGTACAGTTTTAGTCCTTTTCTGTGAAGATGCAAAATATTTTTTGATGAGAAGGGGGCCAGGGAGGTGCATGAGCATTAATGCAAGAAATGTTTTTTGTATTACTGGATCAAAAACCTATTCCTTGTCACAGCTCAGCAAATCATCAAAAACTCTCTTCAAACAAAGAAATCCTTTTAACAACTCATGTGAAACACATTATAGGACTAAAAGGTCAGAATGACAAGCAACAGATTTTATTTACAATAAAGTCACTCAAAGGGAACCACATTACCACCAACAATCTGAGTTATGACACACCTCAATAGCAACATTACACAGCGCTTTCCCATATGAGCCTATGTTACACTGCCAAAAGTGTGCTGAAAATTGTCTGCCAGTGACATTTGTGGCCACCTGTAGACGGAAAGCTTCAGCTCATACTTTTTGGCTTTACGTTACCCTTAAAGCAAGGAGGTACCCTTATGAGCTGCACCCTGTCTTTGTTTACTGAAGAAATTCTGGAAGACTTGGGTGAACTGAGCCAAGTACTGTGTGTGAACGCATACTTTTGTCAGCTTCTGTTTGGCAGTGAACAGACAGACTTCTGTATGCATATCACTGAGGGAATTGAGACTGTTCAAAAACTGCCTGAATTCAGCAAAACCCCTTGACTAGACAATATTCATACTAGGATGAGAACTCCAAGATTGTTACTTTGCAGACAATACTAAAATAAAAAAATCATGCCTGTAGTGCATTAAACAAAACAGTGTTTGATGCCTGAAATTTCATGAAATATAAACTAGGGGGCTGGTCAGTTTTAATGGCCCAAAAATAGTGTGACATTTGCAAAGGAGACTAGAGGTCACCTCATACTTTTTCAGTACATGTTTGTAAATTAACACAACCAAAATCATTCCCCAACCTTAACCAAGTTATTTCCGTAACATAGCCATAACCATAACCATGCTTAATATTGTCATAACCGCACTCCTATCAGGCTAGCTTCACGTATATAATAGAAAAGTTAAACTGAGGCACTGAGGTGAAATTTGGTGATGGGAAATACCTTGAGCAATACAAAGTAAAGTCTCTAAAACATTTCACATAGTGTGACCCCTGCCATGTGTTAGGCAGGCAGTATACAGTGTATATTCTAACAATTTGAGATGCCACTGCCAACAATTTACCTGCATTGAGCGGGTGACAGGTACTAATTTCATGTGTGGTCAATGTAGGCATTTGAACTAAGAGCCAATGCTGTCATGTAAGGACAGTCGCTGTAAGTCTTGGCAATGACACTTGGAAAATACAAAAATAATAAGGCTAGGAATTTAAGTTGCTGAAAGAGAAGTTTTTTGTAATACTTCTTCAAAACCAACCCATTCAAATTCTGTATGACAAGTTATCCTTTTTACCGGGTCATTTGGCAACATATCAGAACAGGTCCTCTGACATAGTTTTATAAAAATAGGTCCTGCCACAGCAAGTTTTTTATTTCCTTTGTTCTAAACAAAGGACTTATTGAATTAGAAACGCTCACGAGAAATCAGGGGCCTTCTAGGTCAGAGCACTTTGTGATGGGAAGTGTAAATACAGAGAAGCAAATCAAGTTAGAATGCACTCAGTGCTCATTTGCTGACAGCGTGAAATAAAAGCAAGGTGCAATAAGATCTGTGCAAGGAGTTTGCTGAAGGTGAGCTGTGGGAGCACTATAATGAGCGGAAGATCCACATGTGATTGACTAAGAGGCTGCTAATTTGATTTTAGCCCTCCTTAATGAGTACGTCAGCACTCAGATGGGGGCAGGGGAGGAAAAAATGAAAGTGAAAAGAAAACCTGGGGTCACTTGCTTTCAAATCAGCTGCCACTTCAAAGGAGAGACGCAATGACGAGAACCAGCAAGCGACCAACAAAAAGTTTGTTTCTCTGGGTTCTTTTCTCTGACTTGTCTTTGCAGAGTGTAATTAATTAAAGCGCATCAAGCGAGTGCAGAGATGACAGGCAGTCTATCACGTCCTGTTTTCATTTGCAGACTCGTACAATGCTGAAGAACGGCAGATGAAAGGTGGGACCATGCTGAGCAGGTTGCGGATACAGGAGCCAGGTTTAATTTTTCAATTTCACCACGAGAAACCTACAGAGAACAAACAAACCGAACCATCCTGCCAGTAAAAATGTTATTTCAGTTTACAGGAAGACACTTGTAATTTATTAGAATATGCCACAGGAAATTCCATCAGTAAAATAACAATGCATTTGTTATATTTCTTGACAATGACAGCCACATTTGACTTAAATGCTCATGACTCGACAGGTTTGAATGTTTCCAATGTCCAGTCAAACAACATTGAATAAACATTTCAAAGCTTATTTAGTCAATCCCTACTTTCTATGCTCATACTCAGTCATAAAAATAACTATATGCCTCGTCTTAATTATTGAACTGTTTATTAAAGCTTTTCCATCCCATCAACGCCTCAACTTTCAGGTCAAATAAAATGTAATCTCCTTTAAACATCTGGTGGAGCTTAAGGGCGGCTAATAGTGGTGTCAAATGTAAAACGAAATAAAGAGCAGAACCAAGTTTTAATGTTACACACTGCACCATATATATAGTAGAGACACTTTTAAACCTCCAACTGAAAACATTTCTGTGCTCCGTGCACAGATTATTCATGAATAAAAAGTATGAGTTCTGTTCCGAATAAAAAAGCCCAGGAATTGAGAAGTGAGATAAAGTTTGATGTATGCAGTCTAAACCATTTCCTTTAGTCTAAATATGGCTTAACAACCACTTTATTTAGTTGTGAATGTATACTTTACACTGAAATATGCACACATTGTGATGGATTTTGAAGAAATTTGGCAAGGGAGTGCAGTATATTCTGCTCAGACCTTCGCAGGTCTTGATTGGGTGATTGATCAAGCTCAAGCATCCTGTCATGCAGTCAATGAAAATGGTCAGCTCAGCACTGTGGGCTCTCTTATGTCTAAAACTGAGGACTTATGGAAAAGTGCTGCCATACAGGTCTCAGAATTATAGATGCTGTGATTTTGGACAACATCGTTAAAGGCATTTAGCTGTGATTGGCCACCATCTGAAATGTTTCCATCGAACCAAGGGGCATGTCATGTTGGTCTTTTTTCATTAGCACAAATAATGGTTAAAAAATCACAGGGTTCCTTTAACGTACAATCCAAATCCCTGTTCTGTTGGGACTTATATGCAAATAAAACATTTATTAAATTGAAAACTGAACAAAAATATTTTTTAATGTTTAAACTGATTAACTTTTCTGTTTAGTGTAAATATATACTCATTTTAAATTAGATGGCAGGTATCTTTTCCATGATACAGCACTGTGTGTGTGTTATCAACAATCAGAAAGCATTCAGGACACTAATGGTTTAAGTTTTAATAGGGTCTCTGTTGTGGTGTTTTGCGCAACATAATGATCCACACACTCTCAATGGAAGACAGCTCTGGACTAGACACGCAGGCCAGTCTAGTACCAGCACTCTTTTCCTTTGAAGCCATGCTAGTGTGTCCTGCCATTATTGAATAGAGACAATAGAGATAATCTAAAGCTGACACCTTTGTTTGAAAGAGCTAAAGCCCTTACGTTTCAGGAATCCTTGTATGTTTATATTGTTATGCATGTGAATTTTCTGTGTTCACCATTGTGTGGAAGCCTTTTACCAGCAAGTTGCTGTGTAACAGACACGTGCAAGCTGATACGTGAAAGCCAATGAAGCTGAGCAAACCCATCTAAACAAGCATCAATAATAGACGTTGCACTATCTCCTGGGCTAAACACTGCAGGAGGTACGTAGTCTAGTGAAACCAACCATCTGTGGCCCAAACAAAAACCCTCTGAAGCTCTGATCTCTATCCCCTCCCTACCTCCCTCTCTCATCTCTCCAACCAAGCACCCTCTCTCCCAAGACCCCAATACTTAGGGGACTTTGCAGCTATTTAATGTTTAATGCCCTCTAAAGCCAAAAGAATGCTAATTTCTGTGGCCTGCTACCAATTTTCTTCCTTTTCACTCACCCCAAAATTACAAATCTGTTGTCTCCACGGCCCTATTTATCCCCAGTGTTACAGCTGGGGACAATTATGCACAGGAAGCTCGCAGGGGGACGTATTTTGGGAGCAGCCAGGAAGCGAGTGGCGGATCCATCCTTCAAGGAAGGCAAAGCACTGTAGACCATAGGGGGTGCATTCTGGCCACAGGGCCTTTCTGGGGTCTCTTCGCAGAACCCCCACCAGTTCTTCGTCACCGTCATGGCCTGTGAAGATTAGCCAAAACAAGACATGGAGGTGGGTGGAGATTTGGAGAAGGAGGGATGAAAGAAGGGGAGAAAATGAGAAGCAACTCTGGCCCTGCTCTCTGCTTACCCTCTGTCCTCCCCTCCTACTGCGCACAGCACTCCAATGCTTCAGCAACCCAAACCATCATAATTCCAGACAGAAGAAAGTGTCTTCTCTCTCTCAAGATCTCATTTTTTGAGAGTGTTGTTTGTTAAAATTACCACTCAAGCAACAATTCAATTTGTCCTGCACATTAGGAATAGAAAAACTACCTAGTATTTATAGACTTAATCAAAAGGAATAAAATTGGCTTCATTCACAGACATTTTCGTCTAATCTCTCTAAAAAGCTCTTTGTTAAAAGCATAATAATTAAAAGAAAATCTATATCTGATTCACAAAATCTTTTCATAGTAAATCAAGACAGATGTTAACTAAGAAGAAATATTCCACCAATATGTAATCTGTGCAGTATGAATTGTGAAAACTGGAAAGCTTGCCCTGCTGCCTTGGGCCATCACAATAAGAACATTTTAACATTTTATGAATATTATGCTTATTAAGCTTCAGGGAATATGATTAATCAAAACAGCTTGTCACAATGTTAATGGAAAACCTTCTGTGTTTGTAGGGAAAAGTTGGAAAAAATAGAGACAAGCTGCATAAAATCTACCAGTTACAAAGACAACAGCCTGATACATGTTAGTTAAGCCAGTTTAAAGATCATATTAACCAGCTGGACCGGACCAGGGTCACCACACTATTACTATCGCTGTTTGTTTTACATTTTCATTTTCTCACATCTCAACATTCTGTTTTATTTGCTACGTTTGTCAAGTGTCAACAAAATATCTTATTTTCACCTAAGCCCCACAAAGACTGTTAAGACATGAAAACCCTTTCACAGTATTGCTGTGTGGATTATTTGGAAAATTAAGGCACATATACACAATGGATTTTCTCCCATTTACTATGTCTGTGATTTCGGGCTGGCTGACCTCTTTGGACCAGACTGAAAGCACATACTTTGGATGAAGTGCCATGAAATTTGGTATGAAAATGAATTCCTGCAGAACAAACTGTAACGATCTGAAGACACCTGACTTTGCATTGCGTGTCATAATCATGTCAAACTATTTTGATGTTCATTCATTCATTCATTCAAGGGGGGTGGACCATTCCCAGTCGAACTTGGGACAAGAAGAAGGGGTAGACCCTGGGCAATTTAGAGTCACCACTTTAACTGAAGCTTCATGTCTATGGACTGCAGAGAACCCACATTGACTTGAGGACAACATGCAAACTCCACATAGAAGAGCCCTGAGCCTGGTTTGAACCCACTTGCTGTGAGGCGGCAGTGCTTACCACCCCACTAGGCTACACTGTGTGTCCAATAGTTTAGCTTGTCACCAAAGTAGAACCATTCATCATGCATCACCAGGGAAACATTACCATGTTAACGCTGCATTTTTTGCCTTTTCGCATTAACATTCAGCTTAAAGCACTGCTGTCCCAAGTACAATCAAGAAGAAGTGTGACAGTTTGTTTGATTTGTTTCGTTCTGTTCCCCCAACATACCAATTAATTTGCTGATATGTAAGTGAGAGAAGTAGACTGATTCCTCCTGGGTGCAGAGTTGACAGCACTAATAACAACACAAGTGATTCAACATATAGACTTTCTGCCTACAACTGCTCAGGACCAAAGAAATTCAAAGGTAAACCTCTAGCTATCTACAATTTGGTTTTCTTTACAGTGAACATGGAAGCTCACAAAGCTGCTAGCATGGCTGTAGAACCTGTTCACAGTTAATGAATTCAGCAAAATATGATTTTTTTTACTTTGACTCCATCTTTACAGCCAATTCAAAAGACTACCTTTCCAAGGTTTTTATTTCATATCCCAAATTAAAATGGAAATTTGAGGTGAAACGTTACAGTAGGCTGACCATGGAAAACAAACTGCAAGAAAAGAAGAGTAAGGGTGGAAAAAGAGCAAAAAATGTCCAAAAACAGTACTTTAGGACTGGGTTCTGAAACCATTATCTGTGGGGGTTTTTTTTTTCTTTTTTA
This sequence comes from Serranus cabrilla, assembly GCA_903364295.1. Taxonomy (NCBI): domain Eukaryota; kingdom Metazoa; phylum Chordata; class Actinopteri; order Perciformes; family Serranidae; genus Serranus; species Serranus cabrilla. Next base: position 304,168 of record CAFUXE010000195.1, read on the forward strand.
ACTACTAGACTCCACTAAAACAGCAAATTCTACCTCTGAGGACAGAGGAGTCCAAACTATCTTGGCGAAAACAGGAGTATATTCTGTA
>CAFUXE010000195.1:305269-345390 GCA_903364295.1 Serranus cabrilla
AGGGTTATACCTACAACATCACGATTTTATCCTATAATAAGTTTGTGTGAAATTTGGTCATAATTAGTGTGTCAATTCTTGAGTTATAGTTAAAAATGGCAATAACCCTGACCTTTGATCTCCAGTCATCTTTAATGTAAGTGGATGTTTGTGCTAAATTTGCACCAGATTCCATCATGGTTTTCCTGAGATATTATGTTTGTTAGAATATCACAGTCACCTTAACCTTGGATCTTTCACCACCAAAATCTAATTCCAGTCCAAGTAGGTATTTGTGCAAAATTTGAAGATATTCCCATAAGCTGTTCCTCAGATATCGGTTCATTAGAATGGGATGGACAGACATACATTAATGTTACATACGTTGCAGAAAAGAGTAGAGCTGAAGCGGACCGAATGAAGCCTGGTTGCTAAATACAAAGCACCTGTAGCTCGCCTTAATTATGCATGAGGAGATTAGCTCTTTACACCCAAACTATTCTTTGTACTGTGTTGTAAATATGTTTATTTCTGCTAGTTAGGCATTTTAACATGGGTGTTCATGGGGACTGTAGCAATTTGAAGAAGTGCCCAATCCCACATCAAGTTGTTAAAAGATGCTCACTTGGCTATACATGTACAAAGAACAGGCCCTACACTGATGATGACTGCACACTCTGTTCTACAAAGGTTGATATAACCCTTTGGCTAAAAATAAACAAAAACAGACGGACATAAATAAGTGTGTTACAAATGCATTCCGGTAGACAGGGCATATGGGGCTAGTCAATTTATGATTCAAATATCTTAGAAAAGATGAAGGTTACAACTGTAACTGGTTAACTCTTTATCATTGAAACTGTTAGCGTCAATGGTGCACCAATAATATCTGATACTGCCATCATTACTTGAGGGTCACATACACCATCAAGTTTTTTTTTACATCCAACATCTTTTTCCCTGGAGATGAAAGAATGTTGTTTCAAAGTCATTAAGGGAGGTGTCACATTGAGCTTCAGTTTCACAAATTCACACAGACACACACATACACACACACACGTTTTGCCAATGATCAGCCACAGTGAATGTCCCAGGTGGGATTTGGCGAAAGAGCCCACCTGTCCCAGGCCAGAGGACAAGACAGAGTGATCTGCCTTTCACTCTCATTTCCCTCAAGGCCACAGTGGGTGTGCGAGTGTGTTTGTGTTCTCAAGGGTAATCAGGCTCTGTGTTCAAAAGGATATGGGCTCTCAGAGGGTCAGAGGGGCCTACCTGACGACCGCGTATATCATCAGCCAAGAAGTGGAGAGGGAAGGTCGTATGTAACCATCTCAGATGTTGTTCAAAATCAATCTTGGAGTCAGCTGCACCCGCAGACTAAAATAGAGACTGATTGTTTGGTTTTGTTGTGCAGCTGTGTGTCATTGCTTGTGGCTGTTGATTTGTTTTGCCATGAGACTGATATCTGAAAGCACTTTTCCCTGGCTGTATAGTGGGAAATGCTATTTGGGTCAAAGTTTAAAATTTCTACTTCAAAGCACCATCGAGTTAACACACTTCTTTAAACCCATGGTATATATTTAAAGTAGTTCCATTCCTGGAAGTAAAAAGGAAAACAACAAAGTTATTCACTGTAACTCTTACCTGATCCTCTCAAAACTACATGCACCAAATCTCATCAAAACATCAACCTTAAACTGATTTTTTAACAGTTATGACAGAGAAGAATAATGCTACCATGCTTAAAAAGGTACTAAAATCCATGTCATGTCAAGAGCTTAGAGCAAACTAGCGAGTAAATATTCTGTTTGAGTATCGATTTGTAAATCTTCAAACAGAATATTTGAGTTAACTTCATGTATTTTGTATATAGTAAATCAAACTGGATTGGATTGGGTTTTTAGTCTGCAACTTTTATGTTGTTATATATTTTAGTATGTATAGATTTAGGAAGGTCTTGTTTTCATGTAAGACCATAATACATCAGCAATCTTTGTTAATACCTATAAGAGGGTATTGTTTGTGAGCTTCATGCTTGACAGCTAACTGCAATGAACTACGTTTCAAGTTTTAAAGAACCAAAAATTTAGACTCTGATTCTTTTTGGATGATTTGGTCATCCATGAAAAAGACTAGAGTCTCTAAATCTTGTTGAAATCAGTTTATCTGGTTGTCATTTCCATTAGCCCTCAGGACCCCAAAGTCAGCCTTATTTTTTTGTTTGAAAACAAAAACAAATGCACAACAAAATTACACCAGTTATCATAGACAGAAACTGGAGACAGGCATTATAGATAGATCCTTGAATGGATCAGATGTGACAAATCCTTCTGTCAATAAAACTAACCAAATCAAAGCTTAAAATATTGATATATTGATCAAAATCATTTTTGTACATGTCTCATATAAAATGTGAGCAAATTAAACTATTTGCACTAAGCAGACCCTGTAAAAAAACACAACATTAGCACAACTGGGAATTCACGAATGTCTACGCTGAGACCAAAAGTCACATGTCAGAAATCAGTGAAACATCAACTGAACTGCAGGTTGTTTACACAGAGCAAAGAGAAAAGGACAGAAGTACATAGTATGGTTGACAACTGACTTTGTTCTTTTGGACCCTAATTTAAGGTTGGGGATGGTGTATTTCTTTACAAAAATATCCTTGTACACCTTCAGTAATAAATACACAGGCAAACAGCCAATGGCCTTAATAGAGATAGGTTCTATCACATGAAAACAGAGAATTACTTTTGGACAAAATCGTTATAAAAGAGATTGTTTCCCATCACTACCAAAGTGTTCTCTGACCCGGTGTCTTTGATGATGGAGACCCGCTGAAGGAGTCCAATCAGTCAATTAGCATTCCTCTGATGTGACCCCCTTTACAGGCTCAACCTCTTCACTGAGACCTCTAAAATAACCAGCTGAGTAATCTCATTTAGCAGCACCTGGGCCACAGCAGGACCCAAACAGAGTCATTATATGTGCCTGTTCACAGCGACAAACACATGCAAATGGAGATAAGTCAACAATGCCCAAAAAATTTTGTATAAAGTAAAGCTCCCTAATAAATCCAGATAACTGCAAACATGTCTGTAAAACTGATGGTCATCAATTACCCATTGTTTTTTTCTTTCTCAATTCCAACAGCCTAATGTCATATATCAGATATTTATCACCAATTTATTCGGTTTTTTTTAGACCATGTTGTGAAACAGAAACTGTGTGCACTTGTGTGCACAATTGTTCAAATAAAAAAGAACATTAAAATTGTACACATTTTTTTGCTACTGTCATATCCCTAAACGAATGCTTTAATTGTGGGTCCCGTTAATATATTCAAGCATAATTATTAAGATTTTATTTCACTTTATTCACTCAAGTTTTAAGTCAAGTGTATAGCCATTGAATCAAACAGCAATCAAAGAAATATGAAAAGTTCTTTTGCCTATAAAAATATTTTATATCATGCAGCTCAGGAGGTACCTTTGATTGGAAGGTGATCAGTTCAATCGCTGGCCAGATTATTCTACATGTCGAAGTATCCTTGGGCAAGATACTGAACCCCAAATAGCTCCTTATGATGTGCCATTAGAATGAATGTATGTAAGTGGTTATTTACATTTAGGCTGGTGGCAATGTTTGTGAACAGTGCATTACATGAGTTGATGTATGTCTTAGCAAACAGCACATGTTTGACAGTCAATTTAAATGAATTAATTCACTATCCTTAACAGCTTATCCAAACTTGGGTCATGGGGGGCTGGAGCCAATCTGAGCTGACATTGGGGAGGCACCCTGGATGGGTTGCTAGACTATCACAGTGCAGACACACATAGAGACAGACAACCATTAACACACTCATTCACACCTATGGACAGGTTAGAGTCACCAATAACACCTAAGCTGCATGTTTTTGGACTGTGGGAGGAAGCCTGACCACCAGAGAGAACCCATGCTGACACAGGCAGAACAAAGCCGTAGGTCGAACCGGTGACTCTCTTGCTGTGAGGCAAGATTGCTAACCACTACACCACCATTTACCAATTAAAAACTAGTATCAAGGATAACATTTTTAATTGCAGTTGGGTTTGGGGAAAATTGTTAATCAAACGCAAGGAGATAAACATGAAAAGGAAAAACTATGATTCCTTAAAACAAAAATGTGTGATTCATATTTTCAAAAGTAAAGGCATTACCAGCATTTCTCACTTTAACTAAAGCCTTGGTTCCTGATGCCACTGGATGTATCTGTACAGAATCTCTCCAGCTCTCCAAAACAGTCATATTCTCACATTCTCAAAAAAGACTCCTACCAAAAAAAAAAAAATCACAGCTGCAACTGGGAGGTAATCAACAGAGCACTTTGTTCACTATTGAATTTTTCATGTGCCATGTAGAGCAAGCACAAAGCCCATTTTTCACAAAAGTCATAAAAATCCTGCAGATTGACTGCCTCAGTCAGCAGCATACTGTACTGTTGTCTGCAGGGGCGAAATTAGCGCTTAGACTGCTGTCAGCGCTATTCATCCCAATGGCTCATCCGTCACTGGAAGCTAACGCTAACAGCAGGCAGGTCACTGTGCCGATCGTCCTCTAAAGAACAGAGAAGGCTGCACTCGGTCATTAAGGTGATAGATTTGCTCTCTCCACCTCTTTCTGTTTTTTTCTCTTTTTTTACACCCTCATCTGTCAATCTGTTGCACTCTGACTGACAGATTCCTTCTCCTTTTCTGTTTCTGTTTTCCTCACAGTCTTCCACAGCCAGCCAGCCCTTTGGTTTTTTCTTTCTTGCCACTCTCCCTTTCACTGCAGCACTGTTGGTTCCTTGTTTATGAGCTGAAGTAGCAGACAGCCAATGGCATCCCATCTTAATTATCTATCAGCTGGATGAAGGCATTTATCATATGTATAATTAAAGCAAACAGAGGAATGGGGCCTATCTATGTCCCCCTAGGAGCCAGAGGTGACATCATTAGCCCACGTTCAGAGGCCCGAGTCTGGGGGGAGAGGGAGAGGAGGAGGAGCGGGACGGCAAGGGGTGTCTCTGAGTGGACAGCGTCATTAAACTGGGCCTTCATTCATTATGAATGAGTTGTAAGGCCGTCTGTTGCAGCCTGTAATTCCAACCCCTCTTTGAAGTGAAAGAAAGGGGAGAGAGTGAATACAGAGACAGAGGGAGCCTGAGAGACAAATGAAAAAAGGGAAAGGTAGAGAAAGAGATGCCGGGAAGGAAATGAGGTATGTGCTCAAGAAAGAAACACTTTAAACTTCTACACCTCTCTTTTTGTAGCACTGCTGTCTTTCTTCCTCAGTCTCTTTTGTTAAACTTCTGCTCTGTGGTCCCTTCTTCTTTCCTTTATCTTCCTTTTGTATCTGCTTTTGTATGCCAAGTTAGCATGATGGTCCACCAGGCCTAAATATCTCAACATATGCTAGACAGAAAACTTAATGACGATATTCATGGTACCCAAAGGATGAATCCTTGATTGTCTCACTTTACATTTAGCACCACCAGCTGGACCAAGCTTTAAATTATTTAGTGAACAAAGACCAAGAGTCTACAGCTATGCTAGCAGATCTGTGAAGCCTGACACAGTGGTGCTTTGAGCTTAATGCTGACATGGTTGCAATAGCCATGCCGGTTGGCTGATTTTAAGCGGGTAAACGGTTTACCATTTTCACATTCTATTTTTTGCATTTTAGCATGTGAATATCTTCTAATTAGCGAAAAACAGCTGGTACACACTTAGTGGTCCCATTGGACCCATACAAATGCAAAACCCAGAAACAGTAAAATGACAATGAACTCTGAGAAATAGATGCTTGTGATTGCAAAGGTGCAATTGATATAATGTTATCAGCAGTTATTTACCGTAATAGACACAACAACATTAGTGACTACTTCCCTCAGTGGCACCGACCTAGATCACGGACCAGCTCTTCAGCAGTTAGAGTGATGTGACTACTCCTGTTTGGAGCTGAAAGCCAAGAAACTAAGGGGATGGTGCTGACCTTTTCAAGCAAGCATAGGGATCTGGCCGCAGCGACCATCACCTTAATACATGGGCCACCTGTAGAGACTGTGGAGGAGTGACACCCGCCTGAAGTTCACACAGAGATGATACTGAGGAAGCTGAACTCCTTCTCTGTTAAAAAGAACATTTGACTAACCTTTTACTACACTGTCATTGAAAGTGTAATGTCATTTTCTCTGGACTTTTGGTTCCTGTCCATCCCGCTCCAGGACAGGAACAACCTACACGGCATTGTTAAGATCTGTTGTAAGATCATTGGATTCTCTGCTCTCTCTCTCTCTTTCCAGCGTGTATGAGCAGCAGGTTAGCAACCTTGCTGGTTGGGTTATTCAGAACTCCTCTCATGCACTGCACTCAGTGTTAGTGCTGCTGCCGTCAGGCTGCAGGCTGTGCTGTCCAGCCTGCAGAACCCAGAGGAGGAGGGAGGACGTCCATTGTACCACGGGCTGTTCTCCTCCTGAACTCAATATGAGGCTAAATACCCTCAGACACCAGCAACCTTTTTCCCTAACACCTTATCATGCACCTTATTACCCCCTGCTAGTCTCTCTGCTAGTCTGACTGATTCTATTCTTTCACATAAACTGCTGCTCTAGATTACTTTAATTGCCCCTTGGGGACAAATTTTCTCTGATACTGAGTTTGAATGGGGGGGGTTTCTTTATTGTGTCCTCATGAATGTCCTGGTATTCAAAGGTATCCCACAGAATTTTTACAAAATTCAAAGCCATATAGGTCGCTTTGGTTGGGTGAGCGGGATAGAGGATAGGCCACACAAGAACCCTGTTCTTTTTCCTAACCTTAGGGAAGTGGTTTTGGTGACTTAAGCTAACCACGTTACAGCATTAACAATGTGTTGAAAGCGGTGGTTGTCACTTGTCAACAATGTGTATGTGGTCATCTGTCAGGAACGCGCGTAAAGACTGCTCATCGCATTTTGTAGGATATAAAAATTGTGCTGCAAAAGTTTTACAAATCAGTTAATCAGAACACACTATATGTGCATGTTGGTTGATGTTCTGTAAATACCATTGATGCAACAATTTTGCCAGCAATTTGTGCCATTTATTTTTTTGTTCTTTCTCCCACTTGCTTTTTGCCTTTCCTGCTCTTTGTTTTTCTGCTCTTTTTCTTCATCCCATCATATAATCTCTATGAGAGAATATCCCAGGTTTTTGAAAGCGGCACTAGCTGTGAAATATGGGGACATTTACTCACTTTAGGACTGTTTAGTGGGCAGAGTGAATAAGGCTGATGTACAGTAAATAAGACGAATGGAGCAATCACAGACATTGCACTAGCTTGGGGAGAAAATGCTTAAAAGTAAGTTTGCCTTTCGTAAAAACCTCCCACAGTGCTCACTCAGAATGCCTTGTAACTGTCTTTGTGTTTCTGTTAGGTATGTGTTTGTGTGTAGAAGCTTCAGCAAGGGACACTATTTCTATCATTGTATTGTGTTCCAGTGCACAAGCTGACAGTTTATCCTCTTCAATTACTTGAGCTGTGGTGCGGAGACACAAGCTCTCGTAACAAACCGATTCTCTCCACCAACGGGGACATTACACACAAACAATAAAGCAGTGATAATCAATTGTTTGTGTTGCACATTTGTCATTTTAATGAGCAGCCGAAATGGTAGAAGTTGTCAAAGGCAAGGGCGACATTACCATTCAGTGGTACATAGCGCACACGTAATACACACTTACACAGACCTCCACCAAATATAAACCAATGTGCCTCATTAAGGAAATACCTTGTGACCTAATGTGGATTTCAGCCCTCTTCATCTTAATGAATGTGTTGCCAGGAAACAGTAAAAATGGGATTCATTGCCTGAAACAAATGAAGCTACAAAAAAAATTTTTTGCCTTTTGCTGTGTGGGACAAAAAAATAAAATAAAACCATTAATATAATTCTGGATGCAATCTAACCACTCTTAAAGGACAGGTCCATTATTGTCATAAATCTTTTTGATTTTTTATGTAAGAAGCCAAAAAGTGAGCCCTTATGAACTTTTTACCATGTCACCTGACATAGTTTTTAGCATGTTGTTGCTACATTTGTCCTTATCCACACATGGTGGTACGTATCCTGTTTGGAGGAGTAGAGTATCGACATAGAGGCTAGACGGTGTATTGCTGGGGAAGCCACATTAGTTGGACCAGAGACCGAAAGTCACAAAATACAAACTAACTGATCAAGGAAGTGGTGGACAACTCTTGTGTCCTGCAAGGTATAATTGTTGTGTAATCCATATCATTCTAGATTAAATTGTTCAATCTATATCATATTCTGTGCAGGGATTACCTACATATCACTACTAACATTGCTCCTTGGCTAATCCCAGAAAGAGGTCATACAGTCATAATACATGATAAAAACAGAATGAAAATTTCCAAATCCTTTGTTACTTACACTTATTGAATACAGCAGATAAACAACATTTCTGATGCTTAAACTTTTTTTTCATAAATACATACACTGTATTACTCTGAATTTGATGCATTCTGTTTTTATTTGGGATTTACACAGCATCCCCACTTTTTTTGGATTTAGGGTTCTAATCTGACATAGCCCTAAAAAAATTGGATTATTTATTTCCTCCTCCCTGCCTTTCTTTCTTGTCCTCGCTTCATGGTTTGCTTTCTGCTGAGGCAAGCATAAAAAAAATCTACAGCCAACAAACCCAGACGAAAGGAACAGAGGAAAAGTGGTAATCCCCATTAGAAGATGACAGTGTTTAAAGCCAAGCAGACACAGGAGCCCCCGAATCTATCTGCCTTAATGAACCAATGCAGCACTTTCAGCCTGAGCTTGCAATTATTCTCACTTTCCTCCTCACAATCACTCTCACCTTATATTTTCCTTTACTTCACATCGCATACGGTGGTTTGCTCCCCATCTGCCTATTAGTTACTGTAACCCCTGACCTCCTCCTCCGACATTGTGTAGACAAAACATGATTTATGTATTGTGGCATGTGGTTCAGAATAGCATGGGCATTTGGTTACACATTTCACATGTGTTTATTAACAGAAGGCCAATTATTGCAAATGTGAAACTTGAAGCTCTGGATGTTGTCATGTGTGCATATATGACATTTTGACATGTTTACCAAGCCTTCATTATACATTTCAGCCTCCTTGTGATAAACAGACAGAGGTTATCATTGCTTCCTTAGATATTTGGTTCCTGCTATAGTGGGCTGTGGGTGGGTTGTCTTACCTTTCTTTCTTTGTTGCAGCGCCTATTTTTGCATACATTGTAATGGAAATGCTCCCACACTGACCTTATGAATGACTCATATGACTCACTGAAGGCAGAGTAAAAGGCTTTCTCCTTTTATAAATTGCCCTGAACTGACCCTGCCTACCCACCCAGGTTCAGAGAGCTGTTACACATTTGGGATTAGCTTTCATTCTTCCTGGATGAACATATATTACAATTCCTACACATATTGTTAGCAGCTTTCCTGTGCTATATTTGGAGCATGGGATTCGTTTTTTCATGTTGTAAGATATTTAACCTATATTCTTTGTATTGACTCTATATTAATTTGCATCATCCGAATGCAATCGAGGGGGGCTGGAGCCGATCCCAGGACAGGACTCCAGTGTATCGCAGAACTGACACATATAGACAGACAACCATTTACACTCTCACTCACACCTATGGGCAATTTAGAGTCACCAATTAAACCTAAGCTGCATGTTTTTGGACTGTGGGAGGAAGCCGGAGTACCCGGAGAGAACCCACGCACACACGGGGAGAACATGCAAACTCCACACAGAAGGGTCGCAGGCTGGGATCGAGCCTTAATTTGCATAATTTCAAAATCATGTTCACCTGAAAACACTGTCATAAAGCAAAGATATCCTTCTCATTGGAAACTACATCTTGAACAAAATTTAAGCAGGATCTAAGATTTTAGCCACTTACTATTGCACAAATACCTTTGGCAGTATGTGCATATACAGCGTAGACGCTAACTGCTTGTCCAGGTTAAGGAATGTGTGTCTGTTCTTCTGTTTGTCCCTGTATGCACAATGTGTCTTTCAGGATCTTTTAGTCTTGTGCTCCAGTCTGATGTAGTAAATCAATCCCACACATAACATCCGGCATGCGAATCGAACAGTTCCCAAGGTATGGTGAACTCATTCTCTCTGAAAGGGATAGTGTTTCCTGTGATCGTGCTCCGAGATCTCCAAACCCGTCTTTGAAAGGTTCCCCCTCGACAGATCTCTTTCCATCAGATTTACAGATTACCCGTATCCTGGTTCAGCCTCTTCTTGGCACGATCAACAACTGCCACTAAGGAACAGCTGTGTAAGGACTAGATCAATGACATCTGCCTGTTTATCATGATTGTGTGGCTTTCATTTACTGCATGCTCTTTTAATGTTGCTCGCTTAAATATTGTTTGTCACGCATCCTTTCCAGTGTTTTGGAACAAAATGCATAGTGAGAGTGTTCAGTGCTTCTTCTTTTTTTAAATTTCTAACTTCTTTGTCAGTCTCATTTCAGAATGGTTGATTTTTATAATTTTGCTCTTTAAAAATAATATTGGAATTTAAAGTTCTTCAGGATCATTTGCACATAATGTTCAAATTATAGAAAACCTGCACAACAAACATACCACTGATTTTAAACTTACAGTTTATTTTACACATAGTTTATTTGTCTGTGTCTCATAAGTGAGATGTAAAAATCAGCAACTTAGCTGGGATACAATGAGGATGATAATGTAATTGATATGCCTGATATGTGTTGGTTAAAGATGCTAACATATCCTACTAGTCAAGCAGCAAGAAGACTGGTATCAAAATTAAAGCTGCAGATAAAGCCAAAGACTAAAACCCAGTCCAGCCAAGGTAATCTCTGTGCTGTGGCCTCTTGCTTGTTCACTTCCTTTTCTCTGCTTCGCTTTGTCCATCGACATTCTCTTTGGGCCCATTGCCTCTGCAATCATGTAGTAGAGGCTGTTGATCCTGATTCTGATGGCGCTACTCCCTTGCAGCATTGCCCCGAGGCCTGAAAACCTCCTCCTCAAAGCAATCCAAACCTCCTGGGCTTTTAACAGCAAACAAGAAGTATGACATCAGTTGGAACAAAGGATTTCATTGGTCAAATATTCCACCCCCTTTTATTGGAAATTTCGGATGGAGGACAGAGTGTGTTTAGGGGGAGATAGTAGGTCAACAGCAGGTGCCACATACAAGTAGTGTATACCATATGAAAGTGGGGAACCTTAAGAATAATTTGAGATGCAGCTCAGCAAAGTGTATTGTTCTAGTCATAAATCTGGGGAAATGCATTCATTAATCAATGATTTAATTGAACATCATCACATTAGAATAACTTTGTCACACTGAAACAAAAGTGTAGTCATACCTAATTCATGTAATTTGAAGACTGTTTAGGGACCTAAGTATGCAAAATACCTTTTGTATTTGTACTGTAAAACTGTGGTTTTTGGCTCAAACTGAATGAGATCCCCCATAAAGTGGGATGTATATATGTAAAGGGGAGACTTGTGTGTACCCATACCAGCCATTTTCATTTAGATATATTGCGGTCAAAGATCAAGGAACCCCTTTAAAATTGTCCAGGTCAATTCTAACCTCACAAACATTAAGCCGAAATTTGGAGCGTTATTTCAACCCCTTTCCTACAAGATATCACAGGGGTGTTGGAAGGGGATACATTCTCACTGTATGAGTTCATTGCAGGATTGTTGCATTTCACTGCTTTAATCAGGTGTTACTAATAAGTTAAAGGAGACTTTTTTTTTGTTTAACTGTGTAACCGTGTATAAGATTCGTACTACTACTACTAATTATCACTTTTTTTGTATACCACTTATTAACAATGCAATACTTGTCAATCAAAGCCTGAACCCAGACTCATTCCAAGAATGCAGGGCTAATTCTTAAATCTCCACTGACCCTACCACTGCCCCTGGTACATGGCATGCCAACATTCAACACATCCTCACAACTCTCCCTCTCCCTCTCTCTCTCTCTCTCACACACACACACATAGATTTATTTATTCCATCTCTGACATGAACGTGTAATTGGAAGGGCACAGGGTCGGTGATGCTCAATTAGCCTGGTTCGTGTGTGTGTCAGGGTGAATTGAGTGACGAGCAACGGTGACCAGATCTCATCAGCTGAGAGAGAAGTCATGCAGCATCAGTGACAGAAAGGCCCCCACTCCCCCACCTGTCTCCCACCACATTACTGAGCTATAATCAGACACACTTTCCCATGGGCAGCAGTCTGTGAGGGTTACACAGGAACACAGCGTATTTGAATTAAAGTTGCAATATGCACCTTTGTTGCATATAAATAACTAAATTAGGAGGATATATAATACATGAACAGACTGTGACTGCGTGTACATGCTAAATCCCTCTATATACAAAAAATTGATTTTTAAAATATATAGAAGAATGGTTGTCAATGTACTGCATACTTGCTTTTTAACCAGATATTAATGTTTTGAGTAGTGCATTTTCAATGTTGGATTAAAGGGCTGAAAAAGTAATAGGACAATAAAGATAAGTAAAAATGTATCTGTATTCTGTACTTATTTCAAATGTTAAATGAAATGAATACTGAATCCAGTGGAGATACTGTATGGGTGTAATGTGTAGACTTGGTAAAAAGCCTTGCATCAGCCTCTGAACAAGCCTGAAGACAATCCAGGGGTGACTAGCAAAGTATAAAGACAGTTACAGAACTTAAAGTTTGAAGAAATAAAATCTGTTTCAGAAACACTAAGATAAAGTTTTCCGCAGTGGTAAGAACAGGGGTGACTGGGCAGTCAACAGTAATGGCCTGGTCAAATGTAAAATGTAGATTTTAAAGCAGAACCGATACATTGCATCACCACTGGGATGTCAAAATGTAGCACCTCAGTTAACGGCCAAATCCATCCGCATCCTTTTCTTGGTTTTTGAAATGACGATGCACGAATTGCCATGACGTAGGTTACCACAGGTAGCTGCAAATACTAGCTCTAGTTGAATCACAGTGCTAAGTTTGTAAATCATGGCACAGAATATACTGCCGTGAAGGCCAAGTTAGTTTGGATCTGAACACAATGACATGAACAAACTAACTGGGCGAGCTGGCGGTAACATCTGCCAAGCCACTTCTGTGTTTCGCAAGGTAAAACTGACGCCTTTGTCGACGGAGTCTGGTGCCTTTGAAGAAAGTGTACGTAACATCTTCAGTCATAATGGGCCCCCAGCAAGGTACATTTCTGAATAAACTGTACACTTATACTGATCTAGGATAAGTTTGTAAGTGGTCCTTTTTTAGGTGGCTAAAATGTGTTGCCCCTGTCCACATCAATACAAGTCATCAAGTCATTTCACCTTGCAGAACAAAGGCGTATTTGATCTAGTTGTGCTCAAAACTGTTATCTTGTTTGTGTTGTGTGTGACTTTTTTATCTTGGATCAGAACTAACATTGCATCCATAGAAGTATATAGCTTAGCTTTAATGCAGGGACTGCCCATCAGGACACACTGGCTATGGATAAGCATATGTATGGCACAACGTCATCATCACGAAACTTACGTCAGGTCATGTGGAAAAAAAGATTTCTTAAGAGCTTGGTAAAGAAGCATTTCGAAACAAAAAAATACATACTAAGACCAAAATATTATTGTTCAAGAAGTCAGAGAAGCTTTACCTAAATAATAATAATAATTATTATTATTATTATGATAATAATAATGGACCTGCCCTTTGAATCTGAATAGAACTGCAGGAAATTGCTGGTAATCAGTCTTCGACTGAACTGAAGTGCAATCATTGCAAGGCTTAAATGAAAAGCATGAGTGAAGGGCAACCCACAAAACAAAGCAGCTGATGCCACAATATAAAGTCTTGTCTGATGGGTACATGGAAAACGAGTTACCCACCCACAATTCCTAATCCATGTATGTATAATAATCTGATAGTGCATCACTATACATTGCACCACTATCAGTTGCTTGGTGCACTTTGAGACCTTTTTTTTTATCTACATATATTTTCTTTATGTACATTTTTTAACACACTGGGACAGACAGACAGCAAGCCGGGATCAGTCGACTCAAGGGCATTTTTAAATATGTTGGTAAAATTTCAAGGGGACTCGGACAGTTTTATATTCACCAACAAATGTGAGTTGTGTTTTTAAGTGCAACAAACTTTTAATGCAAAACATTAATGGAAAGAAGCAGTAAAAAAAAGGGCTTAAGAAACTGTAAAAAAACAAAAAAAAACATTTAAGACATTGAATTTCAGTACAGGTTTTTTATTTATTTCTATTTATTGAATATGGCTGTGTAGAAACAGTTGTGCTCTCCCCTTGTTCTTGTTCAATGGTCCTCAGGTTGCCTGACTGAAAAATATTCCCCTTTCTATTTACTTGAAAAGTAGCATGACACTCATTAGTCGCTCCCTTTATAAATGCCAGCTACCTGCTCACTGCAGACTGAATGTTCTGTAATGAGTCTGCACCATGATGAGAATGGCTGGAAGAAAACTCTAAAGTTAGATAAGTAGTTTCACCACTACTGGCTGAAAGTATGATTATTATATCAATAGCGTCATGGGCTGAAATATACATATTTGCATTAGTTGAAAAGGCAAAATCTTAGCAAGTTTTAATAAGACATTTGAGGCCTTCAAACTCCACAGCTGGTCAATGGTCACATATTCCACACATGGCTCTCTCAACAGTTCCACCCTCCCTCCCTTTCTCATTTTTTTTTGATTTTCCATCGATGGTTGCCAAGGATGAAGCCCTCCACTGTCCCATCTGCTGGGCATGGCATTGGGTGGAGCAATGATTAGTGTCTGTCTCCAAGGATACTGTTTCAGATAAAACTTGGAGACAAGAGGGAGAAAGGAGAACTGGGAAGAGATCAAACCCCTCCCTCCACTTCCACCCCCTGCATCTGGAATACTGTAGCTGCCACAGCCGCACACACATGGTCAGAGTTAGGTCTCAATATGTCTGGCGGCTGACTCTAAATGGATACTGTATGAGGCTGTGTCATAAAGGATTACAGTGTCGTAGAGGACTGATGCAGCGAGGCTATGGGATTCTGGGTGCAATTGTATGGGCCAAAGGGGTTGAAAAGGTTGCTTTAAAATGTAATTTGTCACAGACTACCTGGTTAAAACTGTAATCTGCAATTTGATACAGTACAATGGGACGCAGCTTTACTTGTCCCCTCAGGTTCATTCAGCTCAGGTAAAAATTCACTGTAACACACAAAGTTGCAGCACCATCTGTCTTAAGAAAAATAAACGCTCATTTTGGCCAGAATAGATTCATATTATATGATGAGTTGTGAATAATAAAATGAAAGATGGCTCAATTCCATTTAGCTGCTTTTAGTTTGAGTTTGTGTTGGCTCACTGTCCCACATGGCTTACTGCAACTCTGCAACAGAAAAGAGCCGTCGTTAATGTTATTAGTGACACAAGTCAAAATGTCAGCTGTGAAAAAGGTGCTTACCATTAGGTAGATATAGGAGGTTCAGCTTTTAACAAGTGAGAGTGAATGTAAAAGACAACCTCAAATCACATAAGAATGCATAAACACTGCAGTACTGAGTGGTAGTCTAATTTAAAAAATTGCAAAAGATATGAAAAATTACTGAAACCTGCAAAGTTTTTGGCCAGCAAAATGTGAATGTGTCACAACTTACTCAACGTGAAGGACGTTATTCACTCATCTAGCGGTTATGAAGTAACATTATCATTCATTTGGACACTTGGTATATAGGGTACCGGTTTCACAATATACCATGTTATGATGAAACTGACAGTATCAATACAGTATTTATTTATTTTCAAAAGTGGGATTTTTTTTTTTCTGCAAAATAAAAACTGTTTCAAGTTTGAATTATTATAGTGTTTGTTGAACCATTAAGGATAATTGTAACTGATATTATGAATAATACTATTGTTATAGCTCATAATAATTGTCTAATAAGATGAGATAAGATAATCCTCCATTAGTCACTCACTGTCCATTTTTAAAACTCTTCTTAAAACCCATTTTTATTCCTTGGCTTTCAACCCCGCATGAGACTCTGCTCTTGTTTTAATGTTTTATGGTTGTTTTTATTTATTGTTTTATTGTTTTTATTTATTTATTTTGCCTACTTATTGTCTGTTTGTTTTCTGTTGTTTTGTCTACTTGTGTACAGCACTTTGTCACAGCTGTTGTTGTTTTTAAAGTGCTATAGAAATAAAGTTGAGTTGAGTTGAATTAGTTACACAGCAGAGACATTTTGCTCCAAAGGTCCTGATCAAGCAGCAACCTCCAGGCCAGAAAGGGAAGCCAGTGCCCAAGTGCCTCAAACCTATATTCCTATATATATTTATAATATGGTCTTGGTTGGGCAAACCTTACAGTGACTGTTTCAATAAATCCATTCTAATCAGTCAGGAATTGGTAATAAAACAAACAAGAAATTGTATCCTTTAAAACAATTCCCTACATGCTTACAATCAGATCATAAAAAAAAATAAACTCATTTAAATATGCAATGACTAATATCAGTACATATGGAATAGTGGAATTAATGAAGGTTAAGCGCGCAGAAAAACTAAACTGCTGAACTTGTGGATACTGCAAACCATTGGTTGACATCATGGTGCCTATACGTCCACTATTTTAAAACAGTGCATTGATTTAACCAGATCAAAATGCAGTAGTGGCTCCTTCACTTACAGACCAAGAGAGTCATTACAGGACCAGTGTGGTAGCAGGGCTCAATCATAAGGTCGTCTTTCTCTATTTGCAATTGAATTGATTGAAGTTCAGCCAGGATGTGGCAATTCAACTGAAAGAGTCAGTCAGAGACCGGCTAATAGCTCTCTGATTAACATTGTTTTTGTTTTTTCTCTTCTCTCATGTTCTTACTCGCTTTCACCCACAATAACACGCACATACAGAGTTAAATGTGAGCACACTAAGCATGCAGTTTCCCAGTGGTATATTTGCAGGTTTCACGTGGTATCACAGTGATTTAGCCGTATCTCTACAATCACACAACATTACATATGTATGAGGATAGGATTTTCCAATCACTTTGGTGTGTCTTTTAAATTACTTCTCTGTTATCGCTGCGGATTACAACCCTGCTCCTCTTACTGCAGTGAGGAATCAATTCAATTCTCCCGTGCTCAAGATATTACCTGCCTATTGTAAGCTGATGTCGGTGTGCCTGGGGTTCTCTGATTTACTGTACGCATGTGTCGCGTTTCAAGCACGGCATCTGGCTGAGCTGCTGGATGAGATGAAATGCAAATTTTGCAAGATAACTCGTGTACACGTGTACACTTGTGGAGTGGAATAAGCTTAGTCCCACATGCACAGGAAGTACAAGAACAGTAACAGTATTTGTTATCTGCATTAAATAATAAGTATTAAAGGATATTTTGATAAAATATCCATGTGCAGGATAAATGTTGAAAGTGTTCATTATGTCTATACTGGGCATCCAGTGAGTACAGACAGATTTGTATTTTTTCATGTTACTTGCCCGAGACGTGCCTGTGTAAACAATGCTGTTATTACTCTCCTTCATCCAATGTGGCAAGATGACCACTTTTGCCATTTTTTAATCTGGTGTTGAAGCCGCTGGTATATCAGCAAAACAAACAGCATTATATCTGGATTAATTATATAATTTGGATGTGCACACAGTACGGTGAAATTACTAAATCATGATGCAGATGCATAAAATGTCTGAATTCTAGCTTTGACGAGTCTGTGCACAAGACGACAAGCAAATAACTTTTAAAATGCTTGGAGATTCTCAACTCTACTAAGCATTACCTGATAGAATTTCTCAATCAAGTTCAACATTTCCAACTCGCACAAATATGCAAATATTGCTCGTTCACATCATTACCTCACAAGAGTTTACATAATTTAGCAATTTTGTGTTTACTTGTGTCTTTGTAGTGACATTGTATGTTTAAGTAATACACAAAAAAGTTGCTATGCGCCTGATGTGAACATACTGTAATGCAACTACATTGTAAAAGATGTTAAAAAAAAATCCATAATAATAACAACAATATCGCTGTGTATTTTAGGAGTTAAAACAAGCAGTTGAAACAACAATAAAAGTTTGAAACTTTTAAAACGCTGTGAAGACTAACCATGAAAACAGAAAGCAGTGATTTGCAAATCTACATCCAACTCTATAAAGTTCGAAGACAAGATATTTTAAAAACGTTGTTTTTCATAAATATATCTAATAATATAATATTTACAACTATTCATCACGACTCCTACAATGTTATCAGAGATGATCATTAAATACTCATACTTTAAATTTTGACTAAAACTTTCTAAAAGCACATTGGCACAGACATTTATGAGAATACTGAAAACGTGCACATTTCCCAGAGTAATACCTAATGCTTATGTATTATTCACCAAATGAAAATGAGCTCCGAGAGGCCCATATTATGCTTGAGAAAGTTGTTTTACTCATCGCAGCAGAAAGCTATAGTAAATCACTTATCACATTCACTATAGTCAGCTGGAACAAAACACTGATGATTTAAATAGAGAAAAAGCAAGAAGAGAGAGAGAGAGAGTGTGTGTGTTTGTGCACTTCTAGCTGCATAATTACATGCACTATATGAGCGCACATGTGCATTGCTATCCATCTCTTTTTGTGTATATGTGCACGCAGATCCCTGATGCCATGTTGTGTGTGGGTCTCTGTGTGTGCAGAGCCATGTGTTTGGGTGTTTTCTCCCTCCCTGTGTTAAATCAGCCATTTAATCAAACTGCAAGGTCAAACAGCAGAACAAGCAGGAGGAAGCTGAGTAGCTTCACTCGCTGAACTTTAAGAGTCACTTTACTGGTTGGTCACACATCACTGACATGTTGAGAGAAAAGGGATTGTACTCTCTTTACAGCTACTGTTGCACTTTCATTTTCTCATCATAACTAGAACTGCTGTTTTGCGGCGCTTGAGTAATAAGCAGCCACCCTTTACATGTATTGAATCATATCAGTATACAGTAACATCCTTCCCCTTTACCAAGAGGATGTGCTTACTCATTTTGGGGTCAAGTTTAAATTATTAACACTTTTAGATAATATGAATATAGTTGTCCATCCATTTTCTGTCCATTTTTTTCTGGCCTGGTTCACAGTGCTTCTACTTAGCTGCTTCCTCCAGCTCCCCAAGGCATCCCAAATGTGATATCTAATCCCCATTTGGATTCGGGGTCTGCCCTAGAGTCTCCTCTGAGTTGGACTTTTCTGGAACTTCATTGGATGTCTAGTGATCAGGAGCTCTCATCACATTTTCACATAGGGTGAGAAGTTTGTGTAGCACAGTAACATATAAAGTCACTGAAGTGACACATGTAGAGGATAAAGTCACAAAAGGATAAAGTGTGATGCTGTGTCATAAAAGTATATCAACATTATAAATAAATCATGGCAACATTTTAACTTTATTTTTGGGTCATACCACTGTAATAGTGGCAGTCACCAGAGCCCTGATTTATCTAATCGCTATTCAGAAAGCATGAATATAGACATATATGTCTACTATGAGTTGTAGTTATTTCAGCATATTGTTAATACCTTTACCGCAGTTAAATCATGGCAATATTAGTTTATTTTTTCAACATATTGTAGTAACACTGTGCCAACAGTCATCTAGACACAGTTCCTGGTGAAGGCTGTTAAATTCATGAAGCTGTATCCAACCCCAGATGATATGATAAATGCAGACAGGGTGGTGTTTGGTTTTCTGATATATCTGGCACTTCCACATAAGGAACAAAGCAAAACACACAGAAAATAAATGACTAGAGATTTCACTTGGATTCAAAATTAATGTGTGACTTGACTTGAGACTCAAATGACTTGTCTGTTTACTTCATTTTTTAAATTCAAAATTAAATGTAAAATATATAAAAATGTTGTTTTTATTGTAGACAGTACTTTGTAATGTTACCCATTCAACAACTTCAAACTTAGTTCATCACTTGAATATTCATTTTGATTGGTGAGCCTCTCTGAGGGCTGATGTTAAACATTTATAATTTCTGCAAACCATCATTTCAATGTTAAGTGCATTTTTAAACTTTCAAGTGTCATGTAACACTGCATTAAATGGCCGTCATCTGTTGAATAATTCTGTAAGTTCTATGTTGTGACTTGATTTGCTTGAACTAAGGACTCTATTTGACTTGGCATAACCTGTGACTTGACTTGAATTCCCCAAGATAGAACCACTTGGGATTTTGACCAAATGAAGGCATTGTTTTAAACAGGTGCATCTCACATGAGTAACAAAACACAATAATGATCCTGCGGTCAAACTCGTGAAAGAAAAGTGAAGGGGAAATTTGGATTTGCTCCATATGTGAACATGCCATAAGAGGTATCCTAATTTGGGTAAGTTAAGCCTGGCCATTGTGACACATAGTCATATGTTTTTATTCCGGTCTCACCAGTACCTGAAACAATACACCCCCACCAACACTGAACCTTTCGAAGCCTTGGCTGGTGATGTCATGTAATGTTTCTCCCATCCACTCCCAGGCGTGATAATCTCATTGGTGACAAACAGTATCAAATGACAACTGCAGTAACAGAGATCCATGAAACATTTCCAATCATTTGGGTATTTGAGCATGCTTTTCACGGATTATCTTGGCAGGGCTATGTGTACCCAGCCATGACAAAGCAGATACTATGATTTTATGCTCTGGGTTGAAGAATGAAATGCACATTAGTCAAGAAGGTTGACACACATGGTGTTTATGCAGTGAAACCAACCAGTTATTTCATGGTCCATCAAGTTCTGTCATCTACATTGGTCTCATGATGTAAACAAACCGATGTATCCTAAAATGTTTGTTCAATAGCAATCTAACCAATATTACAATATAATTTAAATATGTAACCAATGCTACAGCAACTGCAGTGCAGAAACCTACTCACACAGACCATATTTTCGTTTTAAGAACAACTACCTCTCACAACAATAAAATCTCGCTTGTAAGGACCCTAATATACCAAGCACAAAGTTGGCAGCTCTCAGCCATTCAAACGATCACACCAACACAGCAGCACACTGCTGCCTCTGAGGAGGCACAGGAAAGCACGAAACAACCCATTTGTTGTCAATTACCACAGCTTCATATAATGGACATTGCAAGGTTATATTTAAGGAATCTCTATGAATTTAGGTCTGTTTAGAACCTGATGCTAAACCGTTTATGTCTAAAGGCATCAGACCTCAGTGCCACGGACACCAATGCCTCTGTCAGGAAACTACGGCGCCAAAAGCCTCAGAGAACCAAGGAGGAGTGCATACAAAAGATAAGAATCACTCTTAGTGGTTTCTGCAACATAAGAAATACAGAAGCTCATACAGATGCTGTTGGTTTGCCACAGGTTATCAGATACCACTGCTCTAACATACCTTTCATCAGCCAACCTTTGATTGTAGGCCATCATATGGCTATTTCAAACATGTCTGGTTGTTGTTCTAATTGGTCAGAATTTCTGATTGTTATCGGCCGTAACTCTGCCAAGTGCCTACACCTACATGCACAATGCAACTTGACTGCAGACCATTTGGTTGAAGATCCAGGTGAGTTTTCCCTCTGGAAATGCAAAAGCCTTCATACAACTGTACTCCACATATGTAGTAAATGAAGTGAGCAAGTACCTCTGTATCAGTTCAACTGACTAAATTATTTGTCTGTACCTGGAATACGCAGAGTTGGGGTCTGGCTTCAACTGGAAGTTGATCTTTTAGGCCTGAACTTGATATGGGTTGATCAGAAGCTGCAATATTTATTAGTTATTAGAAAACTATCCATAGAAGAGCCTCAGAACTGAGCCTCAGATCAACTTTTTCTGATCATGAGTAAGAGAACCATTTTCAGAACAATATTCTCATTTTCCTTGATCACAAATCCTGAAGTTACACATCATACTCTGATGATACTCATTCTCGCAAAATTAGATTATCTGTTCTATTTGGTTCAATCTGATGCTCCTGCACATCACAGCATCTGATGTGTAAAATCAGATGTTGGGATGTTCTCCTCTAACTTTCAATCCACAATGTACATATGTCCGTGTTATTTAATTACGCATACTGCAGATGGAGAAATATCCATTTACATTATTAATGAGCCAAGTAAACTAGTGAACAGCAACAACCAGTTCCAGCTCTCCATGATGTGACATTCAAGTCCATCTATTCAAGGAACAGGTCTGTCTTTTTTTTTTTTGACCAACAACAGCAACAAAGAATAAATATGAAGGTTGTCAAGGTAGCGGTCATGTCTTTCATGTTGGGCCTGTGCTCTTCAATGTCACTGTGTGCCATTTAGATGATTGAGTCATGACGACTTTAGCTGTTGCCAAGTGTAAACACATCTGTCAACTGCAAACCAAGGAGTGTAGGACAACATGTTAATGCAACCTGACAAGCATGGATCAAAGCCTGCTTTGCCTCTGATTGCATTTGTGCCTTAACCACACTGTTGAACGTTACCGGTCAGCTGTTTCAGAGCGAATAAATTAAAAACAGAAGAAGACAAACAAGGGAGTCTCAAATATCACGGTCACATTTAACATTACAAGCACCTAGCAGGGGGAATGAATTGCTTAAACGAATATGTTTAAAGTGCTGCCAGAAAAGAAAATGGTGATGTAACAGATGCAAATACTTCGTGCTGACTTCAAAAAGCATGAAAGATCCATGAAGTATTAGAAATAAACACTGTCAAAGGAATGCCAGAGAGAAAAGCAGAGAGAGACGTGGAGATGTGTTTAAAGAGGACATTTAACAGAAGGCAAAGCCAAGAAGCTGTCCGACAGTTTGAGTCAGAAGAATGAAGTTAAGCAGCGCTGACACCTATCTGGAAGACAGAAGTGGCGGTATTACGCATGCATACACTAAACAAAAGCGCAAGCATGCACCATCACACATATTAAATCTGTAAATTGTTTCCTGTTGGCCCCAAATGTCTCACCCGAACCCATTATTCACTCAAACTTCCTGCAGTTGTGGTTGTGTTGATTAAATCAACAATGACGGCAGGAAAAATATTTGTTTTATCACAGCATGGGGAGGTGAGTATGGAAGGGTTGGTACAGCAGAGGGGATAAAAAGCCAAACTGACACAACACACACACATATGAGCAAATAAATCACAATACTGTGTTGGTAATCAATAGCAACTGCCCCCTAAAATGCAATTGGTAAGCTAATAAAGCTTTGCATGGGCTTGCCTGGCTGTTGGAGTCAAAGCTTGAGCTTGTGGACATTTGGAAATAGTCCCATTATCTAATCTTGAAGTTAAATCATTTTTTACAAAAAGGTGTTATGATAAACAGATGTAAAACACTTTAATTTCTTCTGTTAATTCTTTGCCATCTGTGATCATATCAGACTCGTTGATGGCAAACGAGCAAATTTGTGCATTTAACTGACCATAGTGTCTGAACTCAGTTATTCACCAGTGCACCCAAATATTTTTTCATGTTCAGTCTTGGATATGGAAATAAACGCTCACACTCATCCTGGGATTTTCTCGACCAGCAACAGAAGAAGAGCAACCACCAGGCAGCGGAACACAGCGTGAACTGTGTGTATGGTTCTTCCTGCTGGTGGCACCAGAGAGAGCTTTGCTACAGACTATGCCAAATAAGTTCTGCTCACTAGTGGGTCAGCCACTCATAAACTCCACTATCCATGATTGCTAAAATGCCTACTTAAAGGTCCTAATCCCTGTTTATGAACATATCCAGGTACAGGTGTAACAATATTAAAAAGAGGAACTATCCCGCAAGCCAAAAGCCTTCTTGATGTCAGAGGTCAGAGGGGAATGGACAGACTGGTTTGAGATGAAAGAAAGGCAACAGTAACTATAATAACTAGTCATTACAATATACCAAGGTATGCAGAAGATCATCCCTGAACGCACAACACATCCAACCTTGAAGCAGATGGACTACAGCAGCAGAAGACCATCCCGCCACTTTATTAGATACACCTCACTAGCCAATAAAGTTGCCGGTGAGCGTGTATCCATAATAACAGCCTACATCATCATGTCTAGATTGGTTGTGTTTTGTATGATTATTTCTGAATCTTTAGGTTCCAAATCAATGAACTGGAGTAAGAAGTACAACATTTCCCTCTGAATATTACTGGAGTAAAAGTATAAAGTGACAGAAAATGGAAGTCAAGTAAAGTACAAGTGCATTGAAACTAGGTTTAAGTAACCTACAGTATTTGAGTAAATGTACTTGTAATGTCTCCCCCTTCACTCTATCTACTACTACTATCAATAGAGCCGAAAAAATGCCCAAAAAATATCTTTAAAAAGAAAAAAAATCTTGTAATGTACAGTACAGTCCAAGTATTGTTCTGCTGTTAACCAGGTGTTTGTCATGTTCTGACAGACAAGAACAGTTTAAACCACAATTAACTGTCTGTTTTTTTCAAATTTCACTGAGGAGAGAAAGTCAGCCTTTAAACATGAAAGGAATGTTTGACATTTACTGTGAAAATAACTGATACTGACTAATATGATGTTTTTTTCTGTAGTGTGATGGCTGTATCGCCCAGCCGCATCTGACTATACCCAGTTATCATAAACCAATGCCGTTGTCAGTCGCCAAATCGTTGAAATCATCATTAACACTTGCAATTGTTAAATGGCGGCACATTATCAGCTGACTCATCATTATCAAAGTAAGCCAACAACCTTTGTTGTGACCCTCACATTGTGGGTCACAGATGGGAAAGAAAAGAGAATATACATTTTTTTAGGCATTTTAATCTAATGTGTTCTTAAAAACTGTTTTGGCTTCTATGAGACTTTACGGGAGGTTGTGCCAAAGTCAAAAACGATATAAATTAATAAAAGATACAAGAGGCAGGGATACTGAACAAACCCATCACTTATTGTATACACTATTAAGATTAAATCTAGTCTTTAAAGAAAATTGTATTTTCAAGGACAAGGTGAAACTATGGAACCAATTCACATATAATAAATTACAGTCCCTGTTTAGCAGGTCTCTACCTTTACTATTCCTGATTCACATCCCGCTAACCCCATTCTTTGCACACAGCACAGTGTCTGGCAGCATTTTAAGTCAAGACATTGTCCAGCTTTATTGAATAGGCTGTCTCATGAGAGGCAGCCCTGCCATAGCGCTGAGCTTTAGGATATTAAAACCACATAATGCAAGGGCCGCTTCGGGGGAGTAACCCGTCAGATACCCTTGTCTGGTTCTGTTTATGTCCGTTTGCTTTAGTGCTGTACATGTTCCCTGGTGTGTCTTTACCCTGCCAGCCTGCTCCCCATTAAAAAATTCATTTAGGTAATGCAGAACAGCTTTAATAGATTAAATGAATTTAATAATCGTCATGCCCTGCCAAAATCTCAGCACAACAGGTTCATCTTTCAAAGCAGAAGCCTTTGAAACCTGAGGAAAAAAGTTGGCCATTAATTTCATTGAATTTTGGAGCCGCTCCTACCCAAACTCATCAATTAAACATGTAGTTTCTGAGGGTTAAAGCATTTTGGTGTATAGCTTCGTCTAAAAAAGCCACTTTTAATACAGACCAGGAAGCAATATATACTGTATTACTTAGCTGATTTATCTAATACACTCTGTAGCACTATATGAAATATTACAACTGCATACAAATATAAATGCAGCATTCAACCCTATCTGCAATAGTTTACTTGCTATACAGTTTTAAAACACATTAATATGATGCTATCAGTAATATTGTATACAATGCACCAGACCCAAGAAGCTGTGGCATCAGGAAGTTTGTGCGGCCCGTCAATGATTAAACCATCTCTTATTTAAATCCTGTTTCAATAAATAATAGAGTGTTAAGCCTATCCTCTGTGACACTCAGAGCCTCTTACATCCAATTGCCAAAAGCTCTCATGGATGAGGGAGTCATGGGTCTAGATTCTAAGCCTTAAAATCACACTTGGTCACAGGCTGTGAGAAAGCGCCACTGGTGCCCTACCCGAGCCTGCGCCCAACAAAGCCTTAGCAGCATGTGCATTAGCATGGCGACAGAGGTGAGAAAATGCCACCTCTGAGAGTCACACTGCATAGCATGAATACTGTATGCAAAACCAACACTTTTCTTCTGATTTAAACCAAATAGACACCAAGCCCAGGTGAGAATGGGTTCGTCCATTGGACCTCAAGAGGCTGAAGTGTGAAAGCCATCATTTTAGTGAGTCTGAGCTAACATGGCAGGTATGGCATAGGTAACAATAGCTAGATGACGGAAAGCTAGACCCCATCTGAAACCTCAGAACCCCATGTAACTCTGTTCTTCCGTCACATAGGGTGTCCTCCATTATACATATAAAATAATATTTCCAAAATAACACTTTATATTATTTTGGAAAATGTTTGTTTTAAGTAGAAAGCCTGCAGCCTGTATATATAAATGGCAACCAATGGGCCTGAAAGGTGAAGCTAATACGTAAGTGCCTTAAACATGCATTTGTTTCTAATGACAGTGGGGAAACTCTGAAGGTCAGTCAAAAAACAGTCAGTATGAAAGTCAATATGAATTTCACCAAACTTTACACTTGATTTATCAGTAAACATTCTTAAAATGAGTTAATGGACTCAATTGCTAGTTTCAAGTCTTTTTTTTAGTACAGCATGATATTCATCTTGTAAATTCTGGTGTAATTTAAAGTAGACAATAAAGTAGCATGTTTTTTGGCATGACAGGTCAGTACCACAGTGCATTATGTGTCTTTGTCTTAGTTAATTGTAACACTTACGAAACATGTACATGTCTTTTCAAGGATTCTGTTACAAGACACTCTGAAGAATAATAATAATAATATTGTTTTAGGCGGCGGTGTCTGTCTGTCTGTCTGTCTGTCTGTCAAAAGTCAGTTAGCATCAGAGATTTAACCACTTTTAAATAAATTCACCAAAAAACCTGTCCAGTAGATCCTACAGAACCTGTAATATGTTAAATTAAAAAAAAAACATTTAAAAAAGTTTTAATCTACAAAGCATAACATTTTCTCTTCTTTTAATGATCTTATTTTTGGAACATTTTATGCTTTTGTTAGAGTTTAGTTAGACAAGAAATGCTGTGAAAGAGAGTAGGGGAACGATATGCAGCAAATAGTCCAGCCAGCTGCATGGGAATCACACTGGGGA
Organism: Serranus cabrilla; assembly: GCA_903364295.1. Taxonomy (NCBI): domain Eukaryota; kingdom Metazoa; phylum Chordata; class Actinopteri; order Perciformes; family Serranidae; genus Serranus; species Serranus cabrilla. Next base: position 332,552 of record CAFUXE010000195.1, read on the forward strand.
GTGGCTGCTCAGGGTGTTTGTGGCCATGTGGAAGGCGCCATAACCATTCAACTATTGGGCCACCCCAGAGTTCTAACAGGTAGATTTATTTTCTGGGCTATGCTGCAGCTGCTTCAACAACAAACTGAGACTTTGAGGGAGGGAGTGGGGTAACATAAAATCATTTTCATTATTACTAAACCCTCATGTTCCGATTTGCTGCTGAGGACCAAGCGATTCACCTGCTTGATGCAACTATGACAAATGGGGCTATTGCCGACCTCTGACCATTCGGGTTGTTAAATTACAATCTGGATTAAACACCCTCATTTGGCAGGCATACTCAGCAGGCCAATAATACAAACGCTTTTCTCCAAAAAAGGGCTGTATTCAAAAATGCTATGCTTTTCATAGTTATACAATAAATACAATTAAAGTAAGAATCCTATAGCTCTGTCCAGGCAGAGACAGACAGATAAAATACAGGCTGCCACAGATCTAATGAGGTGTTTCATCATTCTTTGGAAAGATTGCATTACACACCTTTCATAGGTACTTGAGCTACGGAAGACCTGTCAAGGCTGTTTGATTCTTTTGGAGCTGAAAGTATTTGTGGCCTTGAGTTTACAGTGTCTAGGTTCTACATTTTATTCAAATAAAGAAAGCAGCATGTATTCCAATGCAGCTAGTGTGATAAACCATATATGATGTTAGCTTTTGTATTTGCAGTTTAGTAACAGTGATTATATACAATACATATACTGACTACTGAACCAGACAGTCAGTCAATCAATCACTTTTGCCACATGATCCACCAAGACCAGCAACTTTTGGAGAAATTCACATGATAAAAATACACATCTTATGGAGTATTCTCCGAAAACACTCCGGAGCTTGGCAGTTATTGAGAATTACACCACTGCCCATAACCTGTGATGAAACTGACATGTTTGCCTCAATAAATATTGACATATTTTACTTCTGTTTCATCCAGCTTAACCATAATGCCATTTATTGTGGTAAATAACATGTGAAGTGTGCGTAAAACTGAGGATTAACACTTGACACTTAACATCTTTAGATAACATTAAAAATACTATTTATGTTTGCAAAATGCGGGTGGGGAAAAACCTGTGTCTGTAATTTGTTTATTCCTTTAATTTGTGCTTGAGTATATGAGTTAATGTGAATGAATGTATGTGCTCAACTCAGTCACACGCCAGTGTCCCTGTGTGTCCCGCTAACAGATGAAGTATCACCTTCGTTATCTGATGCTCTCAGTGGAGACACTCACTTTCTCTAATGACCTAACATGTGGTGTATATCATACAGCATGTGGTGAGAGGCTGAGCCCATTACTTTGCAATTACTTAACAAAGATGGAACAGGAGACCTCATAGGTTGATAGAATATGTGATAGGATGTCTGTGTGGCAGAGGGGAGATGTATGCTTGTGTATGCAAAACATGAAGAGCTCTTTCTCATCCAACCTATTTAAATAGTAATCTATTTGGATTTGAATTTTAAAATTTAATTTTAAAACAATTTACAGTAACTTTTAAACTGACCAACTTCACAACAAATGACTGAATAAATTCAATCTTTAAATCATTGGCAATATAAGAAATCAAAACTAGCCTGGGGCTATTGAAAACTCTGACTTGAAATTCTTGACCCGCCATACTTATTTCATTAAAGGAACACTCAAAGAAATCAATCACATAATGAAAGAATTCATTGACAAGTGAAAACTCTTGTGGAAAAAAAAAAGAAATAAAGAATTTCTGTATCACTTGAAATTATTGTAATACTCAAAACTGTCAAAAAAAAAATATCATGTAGAAATCCAATCATAAAAACTACAACACCTACAACAACTACTAACACTCACTACACAGTGTGTACATATCGCCTGTGGTATAGTGGAGGGCAGAAGCAGGTGCCCACCGCTTTTTGTGGTTTACAGTATAACCACCTCTCAGACAAAAAGCCATTGGCATCTACAGGAAGATATAACCACCTTCTCCTCGGTAACCTTCCCAACCAACTAGTAGTACAATTCAACAATTCAGCAATACACCCGCAGAACAGCTATCATGAAAAAACGAAGGACAGATGACAGAGACTCTGTCCATTTTGGAGCAGTACTATGTTTATCTATTCCGTCACTTATCTGGATTTTTGCCTTTTTATTTAGCTGTCAAATCCATGCTATGCCTGCATAGAGATCCACGAGTAATGTCTATGCAACAGAAGCAAAGTTTGTGCTGTGAGGACATGAGGCAACTTTGCTTATTTCTCATGATGTGCACATCAATGAAGTGCGGCGCATGTGCGCCGATGTCATGATCAGCGCCTCTTAGCTGGCGTCTGTGTGAATTAGCATCCTTGAAGAGGTGGAGAAACAGTATGGCTCTCAGCAGGGTGGCTGTCACCTCACTTTCTGGGTGTCAAGGGACGATGCAGTCATAAATAAGTGATGGGGATATTTTTAACCCCCCTCGTGAAATCAGAGATAAATTGATTTTATTCCTGCAAGGCCCGTCAGCGATGCATATCCTCCTTTGATTCAGGCTGGCAGCCGGTGAAGGTGCTATGAATTTTTCATTGTCTCAAAAATGAAGCCCCCCACAACCCCACCCCTCCCGGTTTGTTTCGTCGCCTTCCTTTTCTGTCTCTTTCTCTTTCTTCATCTCTTCTCAAATCCTCTGTCTGTTGTCTTACCTCTCCTGCACACTGTGTGCTTCTCACGTCTTTGTTTCCTCCTACCTGTTTCTTTCACTTATCCTGATACTATTGCTGCTTCACCAGTATATTTTTCTGCATAATGGCTTCTCATTGACTTTGACTTCCCCAAGCAGCTCAATGTCAGCGCTGACGTGCTGAATGCCTCTTGAGTGCTTGTTTCCATAACTCTGAAAACTCATTGTCACCGTGGTTATCTCATGGAGTTAAGTCAACATGACTGCAAGATTCAGGGAGAGGGGGAGTTTAGTCATTGTGACAGTGTTGAGACACAACCACAGAATTAGTCTTTGCAGCTGATAATGTCTACTGAAGGATTTTAGTCTGTATTAGTGGAGTTTGCATGTTCTCTCCATGTCAGCGTGGGTCCTTCAACTTCTTCCAACAGTCCAAAGATCTGCAGCTTCGGTTTAATTGGTTAATCTAAATTGCCTGTAAGTGTGACTGATAGATTGGTTGGCTGTGTCTATGTGTTTGCCCAGTGATATTACTGTCCAGGGTGTATTCGCCTCCTGTCCAGTGTCAGCAGGGTCTGGTGGTTATAAATGACTGAACTACAAAGAGGAGCTGATTTTAAAATAAAATCTTAACTTTTCTTCATTTATTGTTTTTCTTTTGGACTTCTTTCCATGAAATTAAGTTTATTATAATATTCAATTCTAGAAACCATGCTGATTTTCGTTCCCATTACACGTTGTGCTGAACCGCAGTTGGATGGGCCTTCTCCAGGAATTGTTTTCTGCGGCAAAATAATAGCAACCCCACCCCCTTTACCCCCAAAGCAAGTGTGTATGGCAAGACTCATCTCATGACTGTACAGGAGAAAGATGTTTTTAAGTCTTTGTGTTTAGATCTCAGTTATTCTGTAGCTTCTACCTGGATCTACTGTATATCGTGTGAAGTTTAGTTCCTCCCCTGAGTCCGTTTGTACTTTCAAATATCTGCTTTATTGTACTGTTTCATTTTACTCTCAGCTGTATGGAGTGCAGTCAAAACATTTCCTGATTTTGCTACTTTATAATACAAGCTTTTAAAAAACAAAATAGCAGGGGACTTGAATTCTGAAGAATATATGTGAAATTAAATGTGTTTATCTTCAAATTAGCAGAGATTTGCTATTGACTATTCTATATTAAAACAAGTCTATTGATACATCTGGGTGGAAGAGTATAGACAACAAGCATAAACGGCCACATTGAGATATTAGCCTACATGGAGAGCTGCAGACAACAGGCTCTTATTGCACCAGTGCAAACAGATTACCTCCAACAGGCCATGTCGTCAATCATGTTTTTCAAAAAGGAAGTTAAGCTAGCAACAGAACACAGCTTGAACAGAACTTGCCTTAGATTAGTTCAGTATTGGTCCATAGACTGAAATGTAGCATTGGCTTGTTTCTGGGGAAAGGAGTATTGCCCTCGGTTTCCTGTCAGTATTGAAGATGTATGGTTTTGTAGACATTTTGAGTGACATTTGCTTTTACGCAGCATAAACTCCTCACTTCAGATGCATTTATGTATTTGCTGACTGAGTGTGTGGCTGGATGTTATAATAGAGGAGGAATAAATCAGATCACTTCAATGAGGTATTTCATTACATGGAAAGACTGAGTGGAAAACAAAAGCAGGGACAGGAGTCGTTGTCCACAGACATTATCCATCGATCATTCCAAAGCATGCAAGTCTTATCATATGTCATCACATCTCACACAGTTGCAATGACCTCAACTGTAAAGAAGCTAGAAAAGCAGAGAGAGGAACTGAGCTTGCACTGTAAGAATAAAAGGGAATGGGGATGAAGGAGCTTTTCATTGTTGATCTTCAAATCAATATGAGCCTCATATTCAACCATTGTGATCCAGTCCACTAGTTGTCTGAATATAATGATTATTGTGCTCTATGCTCTATATTTTATTGCAAAGGGACAGAGGAACAGAATGTTCCCATGAAGCATCCTCTGAGTATAAAGAGATCCGGGTAAATTCCGTTTTCCATTTTTTTCCCAATTAAATTAAAAGGTTTAGGCTCCAAGGACTGTTACCATTCCACAGCACTCAAAACTCCCTGCTTATGTGGAACTCTATTTTACAGCCGCCAGCCACACACACACAAGGCTTTGACTGTGTTTCTGGGACATGTTGACGGCGTCTCGGAGGATTATGGCACATATAGCATTATGCCTGTATCACATTAGCAGATTAACACCATTAAAGCCTGTGGTCAACTGACAGCTGTTTTGAGTTCTTGAACTGAATATGTCTTAGCTTTTGAAATGTTCTCCAGTGACTTTTTGCTGACCCTCTTAAATGAAGGTTTGATATTCACCAAATGCCTTTAAAATAAAACAACAACAATAAAATAATCTAAATAAAATAATTTTGGCTATATTTTAAGTCCACCTCACAGCTGTAGAATGCATTCTCACTCAGAACTCGTCCCAATTGGTCAGTGCTCCTCAATGTCAGATACAAGCGCTCTGTATACCCCTCTGGTGTACCTTCTGGAAGTGCTATGCAAGGCATGCTAGGTTCCACATGCACATTCATAGTGGGTTTTCAAATAAAACCTGAGTACACAGGAAAAAAAAAACTCTTTTAATTGAGGCAGAAGAACTACTAGACCTACTAGAGCATGATGGATTTAGTTTGCACAACTATTATACAGCTAAACTCTGGATGACACCAGCTCTTGGTTTCACATGGGACATGAACACTGGTGTAATGGGATGGTCTAGTCTAGTCAGAGTCTGATGCTGGTGGGCACCGGGCAAACATCAGTGTCTGATGATTAGAGAGTGAGAGCTGGCTGGAAATCTAGATTTATCCATGGCTGAAATTTATCCAAAACAAAAGCCCTATTTTTTCCTGAAAATTACAATGTTGTATCGGGAATTTAGGCACAGGTCTTTTAAAAAGAAACTATATTTTTGACTTCTTGCAATGTTGAGGTTCCAGGCTAGTCAGATCAAATTGGGGAAAAAATGGAACAAGTTGACACTGAGGAAGTTCAGATTTTTAAAACACTTAAGGAAGAATTTGATCAAAATTACCAACACATTCTCAACTGGTCAGATAGAGATGCTTTGTCATGGCTCTCAGCATCTGATACAGACAGTTGGGAGTGAGACCAAACTTAAATTGAAATCTAGCAGTGCTTTGGATTTCTCTTGTTACACTAAAAACCCTCTGGCTCAGACTTGGGTCTTTTATTCTCTCTCTTTTTCCTCGTCTCTGTTGTTCTCCATTAAACTCAGCAGCAGTCCCAAAACAGTATAAAACTGATTTGTGGGGAGACTATTTGTAGTTAATGTTCATAAAAACTACAGGCCCAATAATCTGCTCAACCCTGCATCGCTACAATAAAAAAACACCTCTCATTAGCATCATAATAGGCAGGTTTAATAGACAGGGACTCCTGAGATGATGCTTCATCATGTTCTCATCATTACATTTTATTATATCTGTGATTCCTTCAGATGCTGCCATTTCGCTCCCCAAATTCAATGGCAGGTGAGAGGCCCAGGCCATAAAAAACACCCCGTGTGTCTTATTAGCTGGCAATGGCAATGTAATGGGAATCTCACTGGTGTTGTACTTACACGAATGGTAAATATGGAGGGTTGAGAAGCGGCAATGGTGGTGCTAGCTTAGGCCCAAGGTCACCAGTAAGCTGTGTATGATTGTGAGTAGGGGCTCTATCCTATTACAAGTGTGCGTAATTGTGCATAGTGTATTTTGATATCTCAATGAATTTGACCCTGTCCTTGTTTCTGTTTGCCGAATTTCTGTTGAACAGTTTTATTTCATTTGGAGTGGAGGGTTAGAGGGTTGAGGGGAGGCATAGAGCGGGAGAGTAATGGAGTTAGATGAGCAAAGGGGAGACCGGGAAGGCAGGCAACGCGGTGGGCAAGCAGATGACATGATGAAAGGCGACGCAAGGCGAGAGGAAGGGGAGGGTGAGAGGGGATGAGAGACAAGAGGGGCATGTGCTGAAGGAGTGAACATGCTTTGAGGACAAGGTGAGTGTCTCCCTGACGGTTCAGAGGGGGGCATCCATGACTCTGGCCTAGTGAGCTCTCCTGAGAGGGGCTGACAGATGGATAGCTGAGAACGATCCTCTAACTTACAGGGAGAGGATAGAGATAGTGGAAATGGGGGTAGGCCAAAAGACAGGGGAATAAAGAAAGAGACCAATCCTCAAATCAAAGAAGTGAAGACTTAATGTCCCTGTAGACAACATTATTTTCTTGCTTACTTGAGAAGTTATTTCTCTCGAAGAGACAGAGATGGACTGTGGGATTGAGGTTGGTAGGATCAATGAACACACATAAGTGTCAGTTTGTCACTGTTGGAACTTGGTGTGTACTTTACAGCAGATTCAGGTTTAAGATTAAGAGAAACTGGTAATAAGGAGACTAAATATACGTAAAGACTGCAGACATTAAAAGCTGGGTTTTTATCATAGAACATATGAACTATGATCAGATTCTCCATGATTTTTAGCTTAATTCTTCACATTACTGCATATTTCCAGCAATATCAAATGGTGCTTTTTAGATTGACTATCAACACACCTGTCTTACAGCACATGATCTGCCAAATGTTTCACAGCATGCATGTTGACTATAAGGCACCTGTGTGGTTTGACTATGAAGTAGACTTCCACTCAAAAATGTGTTTTCTTATGTGTGTGTCCCCTTTAATGTCTGACCTTGTGCAAAGTGATTTATATCAGTGTTTGTTACTATAGAGGTGTTTTCACATTCCTGCTTCAAACTGATGTTTGTTCATTTAACAGTATTGTGAGATTTAAATGTATGTACTAGATTAAGTATGTTGCAACTTTGAAAGCCAATTAAAGCCTGAAAAGAAATATCCAGTGCACTTAGTAGTGGTATATATAATAGTTAGTAACTATTAGCAGTTAATATTGCATGTGTCACAACCACTGTTTCAGCCACTGCCAATTAGCTGATAAACAACCAACCTGATCTCACAAAATTACATGAAATGACCAAGAGTTGTGGTAATTTCATGCATTTTTTTAAATCTAAAAATAGCACACACGTCATTACAAACGCATGGTTAACAGTTGTAAAAAAGTGCTGTAGTTTCGATGAATTTAGGCAACAAAACACTGAACAATAGGTAGAGGGGAAAAAATCCTAAATAAAAGACAGTATAAAATGTAAATAAAAAGGCTTAAATGTCAGAAGTGTAGTAGTAGAAGTTGTTACGAGGGTGAAGTGAGCCATGGAAGTTACTTTAAAAATTATTTACATAAACAATGTAAGTTACGTAAAATAACCGTGAGCCACTGAAGTTATGTAACAAACAAAAGTAATGTAAAAAGAACTTTCTCCTGGGTGAAAGTCTGTCGTTTGTTTGAACCCGGCATTTAAACTCTGCATTGCTGTCAATCATTAAAACTACGTCAGTGAATGATGCTGTTGCAGGGAATTCATCTGACCTGCATGAAAGGATCCCTATTGTCTTTAAGAAGTTTAATATGTCTTTTAGTTGCTGGTTTTGGTGCAGAACATCATCAGAGTCTGGTGAATCAAACATGTATGGCTGAATCTGGAGAAAACAGACCAGACACCGACACTACATCTGCGGTCTGCAGACCAGGAGATCCACAGCCAGCTCACATTGCTGGTTTTCTGGTCAACCTAGCGACGAGGAGGCGGGGCAGAAGCATGCTACAGAAACGTTCAATGACTTCAGAGAAGTTGATGTGCCTTCAGACCAGAGTTGTTTCGTTTATCTGTTTGTTACTTTAAATGTCGTAAAACTATGTTAAACAACATACTTTATAATCTGCTGGAGGTTGATTTCAGGATGACTTTTTTATTGCTAATGTGTTATTGTTCAGTTCAGTTTAAGTTACTCAATGAATGTACCGTACAACCACGTATTCTGGTTGCATCCAAGCCTGGTATCTTCTTCCTCTTTCCAAAACTATGAAAACACATCAGTGAACCACACTGTTGCACTGGGTGACATGTTCCTTCATTAACATAAACACACACACTGTTTATTTTTACTCAATCCCACATAAACCATCCTGCTGCCAATACTTTGAAATGTGTATAAAGCTACAGTGGACAATAGTTTTCACAAAATTGCTGAGCCCCTTTTAAAACAAAAACCATTTATGTGTGGGCTGTTTGTAAAGATGTAGGTCTCAGAAGGAACAATAGGGCTGGGTGCCACAAACACAACTGAGATGGCATTGTTGGGCTTTTAATAGAATTTGTTGACAGTAAGAAATATCTAGAAAAATCCCAATACTTTTTCCAGACGTCAACATGCAGATCAGCAGACGCAGAATAACAAAAAGAGCCAGACAGAGACAGTCTTGTTTGTGGTAAAGCATTTCCTTTGTTTTTAATAAAACTGCATTCCAAAAAGTGGCTAGGGAGATATTGCTTTACATCAAGGGACAACACTGAATCCAGCATAATCAGCTTTTAAGAGAATTGACAAAACCATAACATCTTTAGCCTAAGCAGAAGAGATCGATGAGAGGGCCCCTGCCAATGGATTCAATGTGAGAGGGGACTTCTAACGTGTCCTTAGGGACCACTTCAGAGCCTGGGACACTTCCTTAGTTTTTCACAATACTTAAAGTTTAGTGCCTGCAGTAAATTAAACATGAGTTCCCTCTGAGCATACAAGGCTCCTTAAGTAAACAAAGAAAAAGAGAAAGGAGAGGTGGGAATTCGAGGTGGAGAGGCCCAGAGGAATGGAAGGTAGAGATGCAGTACTGACCTCTCCAGTTAATGTGATGTTAACCTGTCCAACTCCCCCTGGTCCCATCCTACTTCCCCAACTGCGCCTCCATAAATAAACCAATCCTTTGCCAAGCAAGGAGGGGAGATATGATCCATTCCTGGGCTCAGCTCCCCTTTCCAAACTACCCACTCCTTCCTGTCTCCACCCACCCAGGAGAGAGCGAGCCGGTGATGTCAGCATTGGCTGAGAGGCGATTAATCTAATCAGGTAATTAAGCCCTTTCTTGGGTCAACACTACATTTTGGGTAAGCTGCTTTGGACAGGAAACAGAGTTTAGGCCACAACAGAACCCAGGGTTGATTCAAAGTCTGAACAAGTGAACATGGAAAACAATTACAGCCAAGACAATTCGATGGAGAAATCTAAAAAGTCATTACTGATTAGTGAAAAGGAATGCAGCTATAAAACAGCTTACAGGACGACAAAAAAGAATCAATAGAATTGTAAAATGAATAAATACCAGTAAGTCATTTGCAATTAACTACTTTAAATTCAGGTAAATGTTATGAATGAGCTCAACAGACTAACCTTTGCCTTTCACTTCAAATGTCTCTTTAGCTCACTCTTTCTGGAATTCACGTCACTTTTACAAGAGGAGACAAGTGGTTCCAAAGTGGGCTTGAACAAGATCAATATTCTTTGTATCCTTACCAGTAGAGGTGGAAATCACTGATTCAAATCACTTTGTTCCATTCAAAGATTCATATTGACTAACTGCAGTTAATTCACTTTTTTTACCAAGCTTAGTATAAACATCAGTCAATGAATGCATCGCCATTAAAAGGCACTCAGTATGTACATGTAACATTCACTGCTTTTTAAAAAAAAGGCTTTATAAAGAAGTAACATACTGTGAATCACAGCTGAGCTGACATTGGCGATCTCAGTCACTGGAGCTTCACTACTAAAAGCTGCTGTACTCTTTCAGTACAGCAGCTTTTCAGAGAGTGTGTGAAGCTTGTAGTGAGACCACGAAATACAACGATGTCTACTTAGAGAGATAGAACCCAGAGTTTGAGGGTTTAACACACTGCACAGCCTTTGGTTATACAACAATGAAGAATTTTGATGAATGGTGAAACTGGTCAGAAACACACAAAGTGACTCCTGGTTCACACACGACACGAACTCTGTTCTCCTGGGTGAAAATCCACCGTTTGTTCAATTCCATATGTCCCAAGTTTGGCAGCTGCCATTTACACTCCGCATCCCCATCAATCACTACTAACACGTCACATATTTTACACACATTACATGCCGCCAGCACGTACTTCAGTGTTAAAACAAACGTGCTCATGTCATGTAATTTTGTGAAATCAGGTTGATTCTTATAGTAACATTTAAAGTAAAGATTGATAAAACCAGTGCACTCATTTAAGTTTGTTTTTTGCAATCTTAGGTAGGATTTTAATTATGCATTGACTACACTTTAATGTGGCTAATGGAGCATCTTCAAGGCATCCTTTTTAAACAGACGCACAGATCAACCGCATCAAATCATTGATCACAAAACATGCGCGTTCCTCAAACTCATATTCGGCTGCAGTGACACCAACGCGGGGCCTGAATCGCTGGTGTCAGCTGGATGCCTAAAAGGAAACATGACATGAGAGGAAAAAGAATCCTGTAATCCTTTTTAAAAATTAATTGGACATACACTGGGTCATCATGTGGAGCTACATTTTCATTTCACTACATTCAGCAGATTGGAATGGAATCATTGGGCTCACAAAGCACAGAGGTAGCACTGGGAAGATAAAAGTAAGTGAGCAAGACCTAGCCATTGTTATTTAGTCCAAATGCCAACTTCAACTACAACCTTCATGTCTATTTTTGGAAAGCGCACCTCAGGCCTCCCACTTTACAAAATTGCAGCCTGCCTTGAAGATGTGAGAGAAAAACACAGTCATTTTGTTAAAAGCCGTGCAGGTAAAACTAAATGGAAGAGTAATTTCACCATATTGTCAGCTTCCTACTTTTTATATCTTGTAAGTTGTTGTTTTTTTGCAGCAACTCAAATCCTGGAGGCCACCTATGATGTTGGAGGAAGGCATGATTGGCCTCAAATGTTTCTTTTTTAATTGGTAGTGTTTCTTTTTTTGTTTTTTACAAACATTTACTTTTTGCTGTTGAATAAGCAGGTGAGGAGTTACTCAAAACCCCTCAGTACTTAATGAAATCTTTAAAAGTAGATGAAGAAATGTATACTTGACATTTCACCAAAAGTTTGGAATAGTGAGAAAGAGATAACAGGACTTTTCAGTAATGTTAGCTGCCAGCACACCCAAACTTTATATGAAGATATAAAATTAAACAATAAATAGTTTGAGTGGGAAACAACTAAGACAAAAGTGCCACATGCCCTCCTGTGTGTTACTGAGCAAGCAGCTCCGAGGCAAAGTTATTTGATTTTTCCTGCCTCCGTGGGCCTTTCAGTCAGCAGAGCACCTCTCTCTTTCCTAGCCAGCAGCGCTCAGCAGATGTTTTGGAGGGGCAATCGTCAAGGCTCCGGCTGTTGCTATGAGACTGGTAATAACCGTTTAACAGCACAGCATGCTTTAGCTAAAGTTGAAATGTTTTTGGCTCGAGTCTTGCTGACCTCAATAACATTCACACTGCAGTATTTCCTTTCTATTAAAAAATGTCTGGTCAGTGGATTGATCAAACTGACTTCATCAAAGTTACAATGAAGCTGTGCTGTAGTACACAGTGACCTTTACACATGAGAAACTGCCAAAAATGGAGGTCAGTGCAAACTGAGGGAGGAAAAAAAGGTTTATTTATTTACTTTTATACCACAGAGGTAGGTGCAAGAATTATATGGAATAAGGTGATTACGCAAATATGTAAATGATGATAATACAGCAAAATAAATATAAGACATCATGTACTGAGGTCCATTTGTTGAATTCACACCAGCTGTCCTGTCTGCAGGTAGACAAACTTTACCAGGCTGAGTAACATCACAAGCGCACTGGACACAAAGTATTTTCAAGATGGCTCCATGAGGACTATACATGAAAAAAAAATCATTATTAATTCATATATTGTAGAGGTAATGCTTTCGTTTTAGCGTGTTCATCCGCAGGACAGAAGAAAAACAAGTGGCCCTATTTCATGAAACTTGTTTGAAGGGTGTGGCATGGAAGAGCCCAGAAAAGTGGATTTAACTTCAAAGAATGCTTATCAAGAAGGCTCCAGCAAGATGTTTCACAAAACAAACTCAAAGGTGTTTTGGGTGTGTACAGTTGCGAGGTAGAGCACAATACACGTACATATGAGAGGATGTGGTCAGAAGCTTGGCTAAAGTCCTTTCAGC
>CAFUXE010000195.1:354480-370859 GCA_903364295.1 Serranus cabrilla
TTCCCCAAAAACGTAAGCGCAACGCACCAATCAGAAACAGAGCGCATTATTTACATGTAGGCAGTTGTGTAAAACCTTGCATCATGATTTGATTGAGTAAAACACAGCAGTAACATGTGGAGACTGCAGGCTTCAAAACACAAGCAATGGACCAATCAGAAGCAGCATAAAAATAACAAACTGAGCAGAGACATGGTGTAGGAGAAGAGGTGAAAAAAAAGCAGCATTGAGACAGAGGTCTCCAAATTTGCGTATGAGTGATAGATCAGGCAGGAAAGGAGAGACATGTGGACAGTGCGAATACATTCGTTACATGATTTGGTTTTCAGTCCTACCTTTAGATGCTTCAGATTCTTTGAATTTCATACTCACATGTTGTATAGGTGGAGGGATGGCTGTCCCATGCAGAAGGAGATCCAAGGTTGAATCCCAGGCTAAAATAAAGGGGCAATGACTGTTAGCTGCTATTGCTAGCTCATGCTCCAGGCTTCATGACATGCTAAGGGATCCTGATGTTGGAGCACACCCTGGTTAGCAAGGGGCTAGGCTAATCACATGCTAATGCTCATTAACCTCCACCAAGTTGCACAGGGAAAAATCACTTTAATGATAAATCATGAGTTTGAAACAATAAAAAATAACTTACCCACTTTGGTGATGCAGGAGCATGCACACAAAGGCCTGTCAAACAACAAAAAACAAGTCATTAGACATCAGCGCAACTTCCAACATTTGCAGTTCAATCAGACAATGATTGGCAGCACAGGTGGCCTCTCCCAGAAACAGGTACCTCAGTCGTGGTTTTGGAGGTTTTAATTTTTAGTTCAGATTGGTAGTGGGGATGTAAGGAACCAAAGCCATATTATAAACTTCTATCATAAGATACATTTTATAGCATTGGCTGCCAACTGTGGGCAATATGGAGGAAAACTGACTTATCAGTAGTGTTCGTTAGTTGCTACATGCTCCAAGCCTCGTGACATGCTAGAGCAGGGGTGCCACCATCCTGCATGTTTTAGATGTTTCCCTCTCCCAACACAGTTTTTGGATTAGAACAATTCTTTTGATAACTTTTTACCTTTGGGTTCCAAAGATTCTGTGTGCAGAAGTTTGTGCAGATCCGACCAAGCGCCTCGGAGTTCGAAAAAAGTGACATGACATATTTCGCGATTTTGTGAAAAATCGTCAGCCCGGCAGTCTGTACCAGCCCTGTGAGTGCATACATTATGGCGTTTACGGTTTAGGCTGCAGTATGGGTTTTTCGTAAGGAATAATAATAATAAAAATAAAAATCTTTGCAATTTCAATAGGGTTCCCAGCACCATCGCCGGTGCTCTGCACCCCTAATGATACATGAGTCAAGTTATTGGTTGTACTCGAAGCAATACGATTTACGCAAAATCACAGTAATGAGATAAACAAGTAAATCCACAAATGCACAGGCAATTTATTGATATCCCCACAGTTGTGGTCTTGATTGGTCTTGAAATAAAATCCAGAGTCAGCCGAGACCTTCAAAAAGTGGTCTCAAGACCAAGACCGATCTCAAGTACTACAACGTTGCCTTTCAGACTCTCCATTCGTTCTGTGCATATACTGCTTGCAAACAAATCATTATGGCGATGGTAATAAACCAAGATGGCAGCAGCCATAGTGCTGAACTCAAGTCCCAAACCAATGAGTGATGTCACGGTGACTTTGTCCACTATTTTTCTACCGTGGAATTAAGAGTGAAACCTTCTAAAAATATTTCGAGAAAACCAGATGGTGTACTTCAAGTAATGTGCAGAGGAACATGAGAAAGAAAATTTAATGGAGAGTAAAGGAAGTACTGGAGATAAATGGGGTCAGACTGTAGAGTACAGGGAAAACCAATGAGAGATAATGAGAGAAGCAAACACATTCCCTCCAAACACAGCTGCAACCCCAGCAGAACCTTTAACCGTTGTTCCTTTTCACTTGAGGGGAATTACCATATGGGGCAAATTGCTGATGATTAAATAACAGGACAGCTTTTTGATGGACTTCCAACCACTTTTCCCTCCATTGGATTTAACTTCACCCCGCTCACAGCCTCCAAACAGAGTGACATATACATTTTAGGTATGAAGGTTAAGTGACTTAAAATGAGTGCAGGTGGAAGCGTTTCAGTTTTTAAAGATTAGGGCATTCTGATTGTTGAATTGATTATATTTCTGATTTGGGCATCACAACTAATGACACCAAGATTAACATTTTTCAGTTATATTCAGTTACTTTACTGACTTTGTTACTATACAAAACCCACACAAAAAGGTAATCCTTTTTTTAGATGTCTTAAATATATTTTGCTGCTGCCCCTGTCCACAGCATTACAATGCTTGGCTTCTGTGTCAGAACTCCTGCCTGTTTCTACAGTAGGTAATACACTTACTATAGATAAATACCTCATACAACCCTACTTAAAATATCCCAAATATCCCTTTATCTGTTTAAAAAAAAAAAAAAAAGTAGTATTTGCTCAAGTAAATGGGAGTTACTTTTACCATTGGCAATTAGCAGGAATGTATCATCATTTGCAAACAGTACAGAAACTGAAAATGACAGACTTAAAATGGAATCTATAGGAACATGCACAATGTGCATTATGGAAGGTACTCACTCAGTCAATTCAATGTGAGCTTCTTTCTGACTGTCTCAACTTAAAATCTGTGGTGGAAGCAGTGAGTATGTTTGGGCTGTCTAATCTTTATTTTAATTTAAACCATAATCTCACCATCTGTTCCCAGCATAAGGACACTTAATATTGCTGTGTGTTCATAACATAAGGACTCTTCAGTAAAATAACTACTGGATGTAGCGATCATACCAGTGACTCTTCATGTGGGGGATGGACATGCCAGGCCACCAAGCCACCAGCACATACCCATAGTGTTTGGAATTGGTCCAAAACACCATGATTAAAACCTCATTATCCCTTTTCTCCTCGGCCAATCCAGCCATTTTGGGTTTAGGTCTTCAATCAAGAAAGCTATTGTTCTGTTCCCACCTGACTGTTGGAGATAGTGAACTGGGGAGGGAAACCAACTTGAGACACTTAAAGCACTTCCTAACAGAGACGTTGAGTGAGTTTTCCCCATTGTTGCCAGCTTGTCGGATTAAATGAAGCTAAACGATTAGGGTTTGTGCATATTGCTCAGTAATTGTGGCGTGTATTGTTAAAGCTGTAATTACCCAATCAAAATCAGCTGCCATATTATTTCAAAGACAAATAACTAACCCAAAAAAGGGCGGCTGTCTGTTTAGTGGAGTTGCTAAGTCTTGGTATGTCTTTAAATTGTCATTACCTCTGTCTGTCTGTCTGTCTGTCTGTCTGTCAGCAACATAACTCGAGAATTTATGGACAGATTTGGATGAAATTTTCATGAAATGTCCGCAATGATACCAGGATTAAATTTGGGGGTGATCTGTTGACGCTATCAGTGGTTACTACACCTGCTAACTGACCACACTGTCTGCACTCGCACACTCACAGGGGAGGGGGCGGAGCTACCTTGGCGGAGGTCTGCACTCTCCAAGTGCTTTTCTTTTTTTTTCATTCCATGAGGACTTGGACAAAACTGTGGTTATACAGTAGGCACTAAAGCTGCCAATATATATATATATATAAATCCTGCAATATAGCTGAAAGAGAGAAAAAGAAAAAACAGACATCCTGAGGATCCCAAGATCCAAATGACAAATCTACCTAAAGGTTGGTTGAACTTGCAAGTGCTGACAAATGTATTCCTCCGTTGAAAGCTATGATTGACATCTCATATAATTCTATCCTCAGCCCTATTAAGATACCAGAGTGTTTTCATTGTGTGTCTTTAGATGAGGTAAGTAGCAGGAAGTAGAGCAGGAGGAACAGGTCATCTGAGATGGTTGACTTTGGGACTTTAAAAGGTGCTGTGCGGCACAGATAAAGTCTTCCAACTATGTAATAATGGAGGAACCAACCTATTTCACAGGAGAAGAGATTGGAAATAGTGCCTTATCAGTCAGTTTTTCCTGTCTTTCCATTTTCTCCTCATACCTGAATGATCTGTTTCAAACTGAAGCAGTAGGTAAGAGAACTGTATGTGCTCTCTATTTCTGTGTGAAGACTTGTTGGACTTCCAGACAAGGAGAGGCAAGAGAGGGTGATGTGTCGTTTCCAGGAAAAATGTCTAGCTGTAAGGTTAAATAGGAGGTGTGTGGTTTAAAATCCTGGTCCAGATTCCTCTAAATACCAGCTGAATGTAATTGTGCAATTGATAATGATAAATGTGCTAAATGTATGCTCACGAATGTGTACTTGTCTGTGATTTTATGCTAGCCCAGTGTGTAAATGTGGGTGTTATTCCAAACATGCCTGCAAGGACATAACCCACAGAGGAATTTTCCCCTCCTCGTGTGTTTTTCTGATGTAGTGTCACAACACACTGCTACCCAACTTTTTTCCAGCAAGCTTTTGGCACATGTACAGCATTGACTGTTTTTAACATTAGGTGTTCCTGACTGAGTGGCTAGTTGTGTTTTACAGTCTGATGTCTTGTCAGTCAGTCTACATGAAAGGTTTGTTTTATGGAGGTTGCCCTGTGTTGTATTTACTCCACTTCAGACTTTGGGGGTTAAGAGCTTTTTGATAATAGATGTTGAAAAGAGGGGATGGAGTGTCAGTAGTAATGCTTCTGAAAAAGATTTAGCTTTCAAGTGTGATTTATTTGTTTACACACTGGCAAAAAATTGAAGTCTTTTGATTAAGTTAAAGCACAGGTTTTAAGCACACCTTAAATTTGACAAAATAAATGTGAATTGGTATTTGTCTACTTAGGCTACCATGATGTAAGAGCCTACAACCATGGTGGTGGCTCTGTGAGCTTGTACAACATGATAATATGCTGATGTTTGGCAGGTGTTCAACTTAGTTTGCCCTGTCCATATTTCTGCCCTGGTTTTTAATTTTGTGGATTTAAAGTGTTTAGGCAAGGCATTCATCATGTGCATACAAACGCATAGTTGACAGCATGTATATCTCCAGCTTTAGTGACCACCAGGCTAGTGAAGTACAGCTATCACTCATCATCTCACGTCAGCTTCTCCCCTATAATATGACCTGTTGGTCCACAGGACTTTATGATTTCTGGTTTGATAACAATACATTTGTGTTACACAGAACATATAAGAACTTAAAGTGGTAATTCAGTCCAGACCAAAGGAGAAAAAAACAATACACTTTTGCCTTTAAGTGTTCTACACTATCTTTCCTGATAATCGAACAACATTTATTATTCTAATCTTAAAGTAATGGTAAAATACATTTTCCATTCACATTCTTGTAACATTCACATAATTCCCTCTCAGTCATTTTACAGAAATTAGTCATTAGATTAGCACAAATCTCCTGGAATCAATACAATGCTAAACAGGTGATAAATCAACAGCAGTGAAATTCAATTGAATTGATCTTAAACACAATGATTAAGTGAAAAGTAAGACATTGTGCCATGGCACCATGACAACCACAACTGTCATGCACAGATGTATGGAGTTACTGAATGTGAGAGACAGCTAGACACAAACAATCCTGTTTGTCTTCTGACACAGTCTCCTGGTTCCTATTAGACTGGGGCACCAGGCTGAACACACACACACACGCACGCACACTCTCTCCCTCTCTCGCACATAAATACCCTTGTCTGTATTCAGACACACTCACAAACAAAGTAACACATTACTCACTTACACACATGCTTTATAAAATGTTTCAGTGTCATGTATCACTTTATAAAGGACTGGAATCATGTTCTCTTTATCTGCCTGCTAAAAATGTGCTACAAATTTGACTTCAATTGGTACTGACACATACAAGCCAGTCGCAGAATACAAGATATAAATGTAAGTGCAGCACAAAAACAACTGCAAGACAAGAAAACACATAACATAACACAAACCTGAAGCTAAAATGGGTACTCTAGGGATTTAGTATTGCATTTCCATAAAGTTGGGGGAATTGTGAAACTAATTTAATTAATTAAAATACATAATTTTCAAAATGGCAGCAACGTTGACTTCAGACCATCAGACTTCACAGCTCACTCGAGGTCAAACAACATTGAACTTGGCAGAATAAACATTATTGACCCTTATAATATCACTGGGATGATTCACGTCAAGCCATGAAACATCTAGAACAGGCAATGTTGCATACCTGCTGTATCCAGGCATTTTGAACCTAATCTTTTTTCCTCCTTCTTACTCAGGAGACAAATTGATGACATCTGATATGAAAATTTGTCATCCCTGGAGTCTTCCAGCTAAGGATTGCTTTGTCATCAATGGAAGTGTATGTGTTAGCATTAGCTAGTCACTATCTTTCGATCTATCAAAAGTTAACACTAACACTTTTTTAGTTATTCTTAAAAGGCAACAGCTCATACATGAAATTATACATTCATGATACATTGTTATTAGAGAATGCCATGATATTTTGTTTTTATTACACATGTTTTTTCTAAAGATTAAATGACCCTCAGTTGAAGCCCTGGGACATGGTCAGGAATTGGTTGTGTTTGAATCGTAATAAAAATCTGTAAATTATTGAGATATTAATGTTTTGATGTGAAGTGGCCACTACACAAGTGTAATCTGTTGCTTTTGATTCCCCATAACCTTGCTTTTGTTAGCTTGTTGCTTGTTTTATTGCAAAAAAGCATTTTTCCTCATTGTTCAGGATCATTAGGAACTGATTTGGCATAACATCAATCTATCTATCTATCTATCTATCTAACAGTCACTGTGCTGCTAGCAGTCTTTTGCACAGCAAGAACTTAGCTTTCTGTATGTTGGTGTTTTAATTCTGAGGAACAGCCTGACATCAGCTACTGGACCTCTATAACACACATGTCTTTTTAGCTCTGACCAGTTTCTTGATTTGACATGTAAAATCAGTGGACTGCTGGTTTAACGGTTGTTTCAGTGCAGTAGCAGTGGCCTCTTACCGTAATAACAAGTTAAGTAAATATCATAGTCAGTAATCCCAGTGGAAATATTTAGTATTATGTGAAACACACTATCCTCTCCCTAGTTCCCTCTAATGAGAGTCCACCTCTAGACACAAAGTAATTAGAGAATTATGAAAGGCCGAGGTGACAGTGACCTCATTACAGCAAGGAAGATCAAACTAACGACCCATGACTGATGAAGGCCTCCATGTCTCCCCGCCAAGGGATTCTAGGCTGTCTCTGGGTCTGAAGATCCCAGACGGAGAAGCAGAGGCAGAGGAGAAATCGCCACAGCCAGCTGCCTACAGATGACATTATCCATGCTTTATAAATAAACACTGCCCATTTAAGGTTTTAGCATGGTACAGACCTGTCACATCCTACAAGATCTATTCATGTGTGCACTTTGCTCATTTTAGATGCATTCAAAATAAACACTCAAAAGCAGAAAATGAAGCACTGAGCTCAAAATTTGTGGAATACTTCAGGGATTTGCTCAGCTATTTTTGATCCTTTTTATATTCAAACCATAAAATGAGAGAAACCTCTACTTTAACTATACAAATTGAAATAACATGGAAAGTATCGTAGTAAAGTACTTGCAACTTGAAAACAAATGACTCGATGACTTGGATTTTGATCTTATAGACTTGTGACTCGAGACATGATTACTATGATGAATTGTCTGTGAATTGTCTTTTGTTTCCACTTGTGAAATAAAGACGTTCTGCTGAATGACAGACTTGCTTAAAGATTTGTTACAGCCAGACTACAACATCCAACTTTGTTCGTCATATGAAGACTAATTTGGATCAGCAAGTGACTGTGAGGGCTGATGTTAGCTCATGTTAGTCACATACAATGTGTTCTCCCATAATTCCAGAGCAAGCTGAAAATGATTGATATCATTAATCAACCCAATCACCAGGGGGCTTGATGAGTAAGGACTAAGGAATCAAAGTAGCCTGTTACTTGGCCAAGACTTGGGATTTGCTTAAGACTTCGATCACATAACTTGAGTCACACGTCTGATATCTTACATTGGACATATAATAGGTTACCATTTTAGAAAACAAGCTTCAGAAAATGACTGACAATATCATGGTGCAACCTACGACATGCTTCCCTGTCCTCAGAACCACTCTGCAATGCTCCCAATGCAAGTCTCCAGCACATTTTATCAGGCTGCAAGACTGCGCTCTCACAGGGGCGCTACAGATGGCACCATGACCAGGTCCTGAGAAAGCTAGCCGAAGTGGTGGAGGAGTGTCGTCAGGGTAGCAAAGAACCACCACCAACAGGGGACCCCACCATCATTGTCTCGGAAGGAGGGGCTAGGAGAAGCACCAGGCCGAGAGCAACAACAAGGCCGTTCTCCCCCGACCAGGAGTGGAACATGAGGGTTGACCTTGACAGGTTCCCCACGGAGATCACAACCACATCTCCACACCTAACCCCAGACAACAGCCACAGGGGAGAACGCCTATCAGTTGCAGGGGGTGACAGGGAGACATCCTGCATTGCAGGATCAATCAAGGGTCAATCTTGCGACCCTTATTGTTTAATCTGTACATGCTTCCATTAGGCCAGGGAATACGCAGCTATAATGTGTCCTACCACAACTATGCAGATGACACTCAGATCTATGTGTCACTAAAGGCAGGTGAACATGCGGCTGTAGATTCACTCTGTCACTGCATCCAACAGCACATGGTGTGGATGCAAAACAATTTCCTTCAGCTGAACTCAGACAAAACAGAAATCATTGTATTTGGCCCACAGAAACAAAGAAAAAGTGTTGTCAGTCACCTTGAAACTCTTTCTCTAAAACCTAATAGTCAAGTTAGAAATCTAGGGGTAATATTGGACTCAGACTTGAACTTTTATATCCATATCAAATCCATAACTTCATCAGCTTTTTATCATCTATAAAACATTGCCAGAATCAAAGGAATAATGCCTAAACCAGACTTAGGGAGGCTAATCCATGCATTTGTCTCCAGCAGGTTAGACTACTGTAACGGTGTGCTCACTGGGCTGTCTTAATGAGCTGCAAGACAGCTGCAGTACATCCAGAACGCTGCTGTTCGAGTCCTGACTAGAACCAGGAAATACGACCACATTAGTCCTGTGCTCGGGTCACTGCACTGGCTTCCTGTCGCTCAGAGAATAGACTTTAAAACAGCTTTTCTTGTGTACAAGTCTCTTCATGGTCTTGCGCCAAAGTACATCTGCGATATGATAGAGCCATATGAACCATCTCGGGCTCCTCAGGGAGCGGTCTCCTGTTGGTGACCAGGGTCAGGACTAAGCACGGTGAGGCTGTGTTTGAGTTTAATGCTGCAAAAATCTGGAACAGTCCTCCAGAAGATGTGAGACAGGCCTCAACTCTGATAATGTTCAAATCCAGGCTGAAAACCGTTCTATTTAGCTGTGCATACCACAAATGGAGCGAAGTCTGCAAGCTAGTTCAGGTGACAACTCAAGCTGCACTGCCATACAAATGACATGCCTCACTCTCCATACATCGTCTAATAAACACACCCCTTATCCAATCTGGCGGTCTATTTAAACTGAGCATAATGCTCTCCCTCGCCCTCTGCCCGCCTATGCTGCTGCTGCTGCTGCCTGCATTCTTTGCTGCTTGCTGTCCCTCTGCCTGTCTATGTCGCTGCTGCCCGAATCTTTTTGCCGCTTGCTACTTCAGCCCCCCCACCACCCCAGCATCCACCTGTAGGCTCCGACGGGGGGTTTATACATATTCATCACTCCTTGCACACCGTGTAACTGAATTGAGGAGTGATGAGGTCGGAGCCTGGACGCCAAATCCAACATATTCTGCTATTGCAATAAACATTTATGAAACGTGAGTTGTCTGACTGAACTGAAAGTATCTATCTGTAGTCTTCACTTTAAATTTAATTATTCAATGATTATTTTTCTGTTCTTATGGAGTGATTTTAATCTGCCTTTTTGCATTTTTTTCTGTCGCTGTAAAGCACTTTGAATTGCCTTGTGTATGAATTGTGCTCTATAAATAAACTTGCCTTTCCTGTGTACAATTAGCAATGGCAGCAGGAACTGCCTTGCTGGTGGAGATGCACATTGTGCTATTTCTTACTGTAAAGATTTTACATACTCATGCAAAGCTGTTCTGCATTTTGCTTTACATGATTTGATTACTGTCAGACTCAAGGAAAATTTACAAGAGCTGAAACATATTTTCGGAGCAGTAAATATCGTGGCTTAAAAAATGGTTATCTGAAAGGGGCTGGTGTTTAATCTTCTCATCTGACTCTTGAATGTAACCCATATATGCATACTTCTAAAAATGTTCAACTATTCTCTAACATCAAACACACATCAAATCCTTGTATCACAGTTGCCCTGAATCATGAGGAACCTATGCCATGCTTCACATTTTGATCTCTTTTTACAAATAATGAGACATGATATTATTCTGACTTACAGTCTGTTCACTGGCTAACAACGGATAAAACTCAGCTACAAAGCTACAGTGGCGAGGAAACTGCTGGAAGATGAAGAGAAAGGGACATGGAAAGAGAAGACAGAGGTAACAGAAAGGTAACAAAATGAAAGTAGAAACTTTCCAGCAGTCTGCAAAACACGAATGTCAGGGTAGAAACGCACAAACAACACACCTCATCACATTCAAAGGCAGGGAGCGAAATGGAGATGGAGACGGAAAAGGGTTCCAGGTGGGAAATATTCTACAACACAGAATTGAGAGCACAAAGACTCTGAAAACAGAGATGGAGAACAGGCGATCCGTCAAAGTAAGCAGAAGAGTGGAGGGCCTACAATCCGAACAAGAGAAATGAAACTAAAGAAACCTGAGAAACACGGTCTTAAGTACGAGTGATTTCTGGGACTCCAGAGATGATTATGTGAAACACACGCACACCCAGAGTCTGGCTGCCAAAAACAGCAGACTGGATTGGAAAAGTATTGAAGGCAAAGTGTTTCTGCACTTACTCTTAATAAGGCAATATCCACTTCTCTAAAGTATGGCTGCTAGATCAAGAGAAAGCCAGCAGAGGAGTGGTACTGTACGCATGGACGTTTGTGGTTTTGATGATGTGTGTGAGCAGGACTTTTTTTCTTTTGATAGTTTTGTATTTCCTCACTGATGGCTGTGCAATTTTTGCAATGTGTTCCTTACAAATATGATAGCACTGATCCTTTAATTCATCTGTCAAGTGGGAATGAAGGGGCTTATGCAAAATCTGCACCCGCAATGAAACTGTAAAGAATGAAGGGGCTGTACTTGTCTTGGGGGCTTTACCAGCTATGTTTCAGCACTGTATTTTGTAAAGTCAGCATATTTCTTGAAATGAAATCAGGTGTATTACAATTTAGATCGCATTATTTTTGGCTATTATTTCTATTGGTTATGATCAAATTGAAGATGATAATTGTATTAGTGTTTAAAGTAAATAAAAATCCTTGATGCGTAGGAATGTTCATATTTATATAATGAAGTAGAGATTATTATTTGAGTGACCAGGATCGTGATGCAGCTGCACAATATAGTTTTGTTTTATATAGGGTAGAGTTTAGTCTCAGCGTGTTGGTGGCAGTTAGTGAAGGCAATATGGTCACTGACGCAATAACATAAATTGCAATATAAATTCCAGATGGTGTTCCGGAACACTGGCGGAGGTAACAATGAGAAACACTTTATTTGGGTAAACATATAGAAGATCAATGTGCACAATCATGCATAATATCTCTATATCTGTTGGATTTAAATGGATGGTGGCTGAAATAAAATTGATGATGGCTTTTTATGTCAACCTATTAATTGAACACTGATAAGCTGTTCTGGAACCAAAACTCAAAAGAGTTTTCCAACAGTTCAGCATTCAGCTGAACTGTTGGGGCCCTATAGTATTAAACCACAGTCGTCTTATTAACCAGGTCTATAATAGAAAACTATGATAGATGTTAATGATGGACAGGTTGTGTTATTTTGCTGTTCATCATTTTATCTCTGAATACTTGGCTAAAATCTAACCCCAATCCAATTTTCCAGCTCGATATGATAATCTGAACCACTGGACTGGAATTATGACAATTTAAAATCGCTTCCATCAAATAAGGCCATGAGAGTCAAAGTGATAACCTCTATGCAGCAGAGAGGACATGAACACACAGTCTAGTGAGACCACACTCTAAAGTATAACCCGCTGACCTATAACTTGTGAAGTGACAGCAGTGAGGGGAATTGTGACTGTAAACCCTGGTCCCATGTTAAAGTCAGCATGTGGCAGACCAAAGTATGATGATGGATTTCTGCTCCACATGAATGGAACTACCCAAGCAGCTTTACTTCGTAGGTGTTTAATTAGCTGGTTGCATTGTTTTCCAGAGCCACCAAAATTGTAGCCTGGAGGGCGTGATGATACCACTGCCACGGATAAAGCTCCCTCATATTATGTTTTCGGCCTCATTTTATATTTCATACACATTTTCTTCCTCAGTGTTTACCCTTTTCTCCCTCCACAGCTTCTCTCTCCCACTAGCCTTCATTTTGATGAGATTTAAGTGGGT
The DNA here is from genome assembly GCA_903364295.1 of Serranus cabrilla. Lineage (NCBI taxonomy): Eukaryota > Metazoa > Chordata > Actinopteri > Perciformes > Serranidae > Serranus > Serranus cabrilla. The sequence goes on from CAFUXE010000195.1 coordinate 367,062, forward strand.
GGAGGGCTTACCTGTTGACTGTGATATCACTGACAGGCTGTGGGTAGAATATTTCTCCTTACTGGCAATTTCTTTCTCTCTCTTTTCCTCTACTTTCTAACTCACTGTCTTTTGCTTTTTTTTCTCACAATCTCTTTCTCTTTCTGAACCCAGTGTTAGACACAGAAAAGAACAGAACTGTCCTGGGGGCTCTCATTGCCTGGCGTAATGAGAAAACTGAAAATGAAACAGAGTCTCATCAAAAATAAATGACAAATATAACCAGCACTTGTTCTCCAACTGTAAACACAATTATGCCATCAGAATAATACATTTATCTTCATCCTTTTTCGAATGGAGGACAGAAAGGCAACACAATTTTAATAAAGGATAAGGCTGTTGGCAAGAGATGTGCAACAGTTAAACAGCACATTAAAAAGAAATAATGATAAAATAATCAGTTAATCATTTTGTTTAATCAGTATCTATCTAATTAATTTGAAGGAGTGCACTTTTATTTTTGTGTGTTTGTTAAGGCTGCCACTCTTTACAAAATATGACTCTGAATGAATGTGAATTAACACTCTTTGTTTGAATTGAACTGAATGAAACCCATGTAGCCTTATACTTTACAAGAGTAATTACTAAAACAAGACTGGATTTTTCCTCACATTCAAACAGCAGATTACATTTTGAATAAAAAGCAGAATCCCTCGTGAGTGATGGCATGTTGTAAATATGCTCTTGCATTATTTTTTGTATGCACATTGGTATAGTTGTAAATTTACATGTTCATATGAAGTGTGTGCTCCCCTGTTTGTAAGCCCATATAGTAGCATTCTTATCAAATCTATCCACTTCCAGTGGGATTGGAATATAGCAAAGCCAATCACTCCAATGAACTGTATGTGTCAGACTCAAACACTGGGAGGACATCTTAACAAATGACAGGGAGTAAAATAAAGGCAGGTCACATCTATGTTCATATTGAGCAACTAACAATGTATGCCATTCTTATTAAAATCCAATAATGTTTACACCCTGTAGAATAAAATAAGACAATTGCTTTTGTAAGATGGTAACAACAAATCTTAAACAATAATATCACAGTAAGTTAAGATTAAATTGTTAGATAGCAACAGCTGTAACAATTGTTGTGAGCAATCGACTGTCATAAAATCTGTCCCTGTAACAGTTGATCGTTATCTTATTTCTTTCTCATCTTTTCCTTATCCTCCTGATCTAACAACAGGTGAGAGGTGTGTGTGTGTGTGTGTGTGTGTCCAGCAGTCCCCTGTAGCAGAGCTCTGTAGCTCCAGTGTTAGCTAGCAGTAGCTCCTCTAAGCTCTAAGTCCTTTTAGGCCGTCCAATTCATAGCTAAGGATTTGATGTAACTTCATTTTGTAACATTCTATGTGGTGAAGGAAATATGTATAAATTATTGGATAGCACAGACATAACACTGAATATAAAAAATTGGTCTCCCCTAAAAGTGTCAAAAGTAAATGATATTTAACGTAACTTCCGTTATTTACAATACTTCCATGGCACTGATTTTGTGAATCATATTTGGTGATTCCGTTTTTTTAACGTAAGTGTCCTAACTTACTTTTTTATGTATCTAACGGGAGTCACATCACTCTCATAACTACTTCAGCGGCATTCATGTATATTTATTTACTGTTTAAACTGTCTTTAACATGTAACCAGGAAGTTGTTTGCCCTAAACCTAGGTCAGTGGTTTTGTAGCCTACATTCACCCAATCTTCAACCTTTTTCTACAACTGTATGTGTATGTATAATGATATGTGTGCTATTTTAGAATGCTCTGCTGTAGCCGCTTTTAACAAACGCTCTTATGTGTCGTTGTGGGTGGTATTGACAAATGGTTTATTCTGTCCGCTGGAGATCTTGTTGGAATATATAAGACTCATCAGAGAATATCCACAGCTGGATGTGACTGTGCCCCAATTGCATATGCATCTATTTGCAGCATTATTTTAACATCAATACTTTCTGTGAAATGGGAACTAAGGGATACGACTAACTATTGACAAAAGCAGTTGCAGATGCTGCAAAAAGAACAGCCGGGCACCAAGTCTGTGCCAAACAGAAGTTGTGAAGTTAGCGAGAAGAAGTTTTAATAACCCAGTATAACCATGGATTATTTTTTAAATTTGATTGTAAATTAATGCTGCATTAGGCATCTACTCCATGAGTGATTTGTATATAACTGTTGTGTATCTTATGAGGCCAAACCAAACTAAACAGAAGGTGACCAAAGATATGTTGCAAAAACAATGTAAATGCAAAAAGTCCTGTAATATTGCGTTAATCACATAGTCACATTGCTTATTTTAAATGCAGTAAAAGTCATTTTTTATAAAAGGTCACTATGAATGGTTCTCTAGGGGCAGGTCACAAATAAATCATCATCTGTTCTGGCTTATTTCTGCTAACTCATAAATGGCTCTTATTGAAAAATAGCAAAATCACACTTGAGGTTCAGCATGTTATCACACATAAAACACAGCCATATAGTATAGAAACAACAAAAAATGCTGGATAATGTAAATGACCACCGAGAACTACTTGACTTAACATCACAAATGCATGGATTTCATGACACTACCCAAGAATAAGAAAAAATATCATGTATGGGCATGGTAATGACAGGCAAAATCCACAAAGCAAGTCTCACTGGAGGATTTTGGTCATACCAGGTTCTAGAATGACCCAGTTGGAGTGGGTCCTAATCTGTTTTGATAATTGATGTACTGTGTCAGTAGGGACGCATCAGAGCTGAGTTAGGTAGAGTTAAAAGCATTCATACACATCATACAAACTAAAATTCTAAGCTTTTAGCTTTTAAACCAAGTCCACAGAAGGGAGGGAAAAGAGCATATTCTCTAAAGAAGCTTTATTCTCCTTACGTTTTTTGCCAGGCCTACTGCCATACCGCTCACCTGAAAGCTCTGCTGGCACTTTCTGTGATTGTTGCAACTGTCAGGCTGTTTGCATTCACTGTTTGTAGTTATACCAAGGAAAGCAATGCACTGTAATCCAACGTATTCTAATAATGTCTAGATGTGTGATTTGAAGTGTGATGAGAACCGGCTAAGATATTGCACGTTACCATAGCACACCAGTAACATGCGACATCTGCTGTTGTACAGGATGTTCTTAATGTTGTTCTTAAGCCATGGGTTCAGGCACAAACAAATCCCGGACTTTGACAGAAGAAACTGATGTTCTTTTCCCATTTGAAAGTAAAAGTAAAAGTTGTTGGCTTGTAAATTTGCTTTGTACGTTGATATGTCAAACCCAACATAACTGTATAACTGTATCCAGAAGTTACAGAAGTAATTGTTTTAACCCAAGGTTTTTTGTCCAACCTTAACCAAGCAGATTGGGTGCCTAAATGTAACCAAATAGTTTCATTTCACAGCACTGACAATTAAAATAGCATCCATCCGTGCATAGGTTGTTATATCAAAACAAACCTGTTCAAAGGATGTGCTGCTGCTGTGCATACAGAATCTGAAAAGACCAACCTCTTCTCCAACATCCAAGGTAAACTTTTTAAACTATTGTGAAGCCATATCTGGAATAATTCTGTCCAGATCTCTGAGCAGCGGTGTGTAAAATGTTATCATAACAGTCGTGAAAAATACAAAAAAAACTACTATAAAAATACAACTCAGCTTATAAAACAAATGTAACTTTACTTCAGGGACCATCTGTCCAACCACTTGGCCAACCCATACAACTTGACAAATGATAACTCACCATTAACTACATATTTAGATGACATTGTTA
>CAFUXE010000195.1:371948-382701 GCA_903364295.1 Serranus cabrilla
AACGCTCTTATGTGTCGTTGTGGGTGGTATTGACAAATGGTCTATTCTGTCCGCTGGAGATCTTGTTGGAATATATAAGACTCATCAGAGAATATCCACAGCTGGATGTGACTGTGCCCCAATTGCACATGCATCTATTTGCAGCATTATTTTAACATCAATACTTTCTGTGAAATGGGAACTAAGGGATACGACTAACTATTGACAAAAGCAGTTGCAGATGCTGCAAAAAGAACAGCTGGGCACCAAGTCTGTGCCAAACAGAAGTTGTGAAGTTAGCGAGAAGAAGTTTTAATAACCCAGAATAACCATGGATTATTTTGAAATTTGATTGTAAATTAATGCTGCATTAGGCATCTACTCCATGAGTGATTTGTATATAACTGTTGTGTATCTTATGAGGCCAAACCAAACTAAACAGAAGGTGACCAAAGATATGTTGCAAAAATAATGTAAATGCAAAAAGTCCTGTAATATTGCGTTAATCACATAGTCACATTGCTTATTTTAAATGCAGTAAAAGTCATTTTTTATAAAAGGGACTATGAATGGTTCTCTAGGGGCAGGTCACAAATAAATCATCATCTGTTCTGGCTTATTTCTGCTAACTCATAAATGGCTCTTATTGAAAAATAGCAAAATCACACTTGAGGTTCAGCATGTTATCACACATAAAACACAGCCATATAGTATAGAAACAACAAAAAATGCTGGATAATGTAAATGACCACCGAGAACTACTTGACTTAACATCACAAATGCATGGATTTCATGCACTGAAAAACCACACAACCCAAGAATAAGAAAAAATATCATGTATGGGCATGGTAATGACAGGCAAAATCCACAAAGCAAGTCTCACTGGAGGATTTTGTTCATACCAGGTTCTAGAATGACCAAGTTGGAGTGGGTCCCAATCTGTTGTGATAATTGATGTACTGTCTAAGTAGGGACGCATCAGAGCTGAGTAAGGTAGAGTTGAGAGCATTCCTCTCATACAAACTATAGACTGCAGATTCTTTGATACAAACACACACACACACACACAAATTCTAAGTTTTTCGCTTTTAAACCAAGTCCACAGAAGGGAGGGAAAAGAGCATATTCTCTACAGAAGCTTTATTCTCCTTACGTTTTTTGTCATGCCTACTGCCATACCACTCACCTGAAAGCTCTGCTGGCACTTTCTGTGATTGTTGCAACTGTCCAGGTGTTCGCATTCACTGTTTGTAGTTATACCAAGGAAAGCAATGCACTGTAATCCAACGTATTCTGATAATGTCTAGATGTTTGATTTGAAGTGTGATGAGAACCGGTTAAGATATTGCACATGTTACCATAGCACACCGGTAATATGCGACATCTGCTATTGTACAGGATGTTCTTAATGTTGTTCTTAAGCCATGGGTTCAGGCACAAACAAATCCTCTTCTTTTCCCATTTGAAAGTGAAAGTAAAAGTTGTTAGCTTGTAAATTTGCTTTGTACGTTGATATGTCAAACCCAACATAACTGTATAACTGTATCCAGTAGTTACAGACATAATTGTTTTAACCCAAGCTTTTTTGTCCAACCTTAACCAAGCAGATTGGGTGCCTAAATGTAACCAAATAGTTGCATTTCACAGCACTGACACTTAAAAAAGCATCCATCATGCGTTCAAAACAGTGATCACTGAACTGTTTCCCAATATTGAACCGTGCATAGGTTGTTATATCAAACAAACCTGTTCAAAGGATGTGCTGCTGCTGTGCATACAGAATCTGAAAAGACCAACCTCTTCTCCAACATCCAAGGTAAACTTTTTAAACTTTATTGTGAAGCCATATCTGGAATAATTCTGTCCAGATCTCTGAGCAGCGGTGTGTAAAATGTTATCATAACAGTCGTGAAAAATACAAAAAAAACTACAATAAAAATACAACTCAGCTTATAAAACAAATGTAACTTTACTTCAGGGACCATCTGTCCAACCACTTGGCCAACCCATACAACTTGACAAATGATAACTCACCATTAACTACATATTTAGATGACATTGTTATGAGGGGAAATTACTCACGAGCCAAGCTACACAATAAAATGCACTTCAAAAGCAATTCACCAAATCAAGCATATTAAAATATGAATATGATATGATAGTAAATTCATTGAATCTCAATGATGCCATAAAGACGTCTTGCAGAGTGTCCCTGACTTGTCTCTCTTTGGCTCACTCAATCAATATTTTACACTACATGTCAAGAGGTTGGTGTTGCATTTCTGACAGTGAGGGGTGGAGGGAGCTTCCATGATCCAAGGGATAAGAGGCAGTGATCTCCACTCAATCTGAGGCAGATAATAATGGGTCGTGGGGGTCTAACAAAGGAATCCAGCAGTTCAACACAAAACCTGGAGCTGAATTTTAAATTGCTGGATAGCCTGAAGGTCATTCCTGCTGGCTGTTTGCTGCCCCAGACAGAGTGGGGTTAGCCGGGGCCACTGGGAGACAGGATGTTTGAAAGAGTATTGATGAAACAGCATTGCTGATGGTGTCATGAAACCATGATACATATTCCAGCTATAACAAAATATCAGTGCGGGCTCCAATGTAGGTATGTTAAACCATAACAAACAGGCAGTGGACTCGTTGATAAAGGTATACACTGTGAAATGTTCTATAAAATACTTTGGACAAAGAACAAGAGATTGTGTGCATGTCTCCATCAAGTCACATCTCGAAACACACCCCAACAACGAGTATCATATGTTTTAATATATTTTTCTGACTATGCAAACAAACCAGGGGGATTTGGAATCGAGTCTCCATCTCTTAATTTCAGAGTTATGCCTAAAACAAAACAGCAATTATCATTTAATAACGGAAATCCCTGATCCGGATCACTTCCAAATTCCAAAACAATTGTTCCATTGCCTTAGGCTTCTCTGTCCACCAAATTTAATAAAGAGTCACAGTAAGTCTTTTAAGATATCTTTAGACAGTCAATCCAACTAATGAATTTTCTTTGCAAATGTAATAATTTCCAGACACTGCAATATAAGAGTGGTGAGTTATGAAAAGGAGATGGTTTTTTCAAGGGTGAACAACAAAAATGTTCACCAGTACTGATATTGCTTTGACAGCTGTTTATATCTTTTTTTTTATATCCTTTTTCCAAGTTTTAATCCTTTTCAGCCATGTTTTTCAGTTTGGGGTCTTACTTTGAAAAGTGTTTTCTACAGTGTTTTTGTCAAAATGCACTTCTGGAGTTTTAGTTAATGTAATGGTTTTTTTCTTATTATAAAAGAACCAGATATGTTCTAACATACATAGTTGTTACGGTTGCAGGATGACAATGTTTGAACATCCGGATAGGTAAAACCCGATCCTTCTTTGGCTCCCGATAAGATCCTGAGATGTTTTACTGTTGAGACCTCTTTTAAAACAGGTTTGAACATCTCCTGGATGCAGTCGGTTGTATTCTTTAAAGTAATGGTATTAACTAGAGCTGTCAATTGTTTTAAATATTTAATGGCATTTAATCGCATGATTGTCAGTAGTTAACTTGCGATTAAAATAATCACAATTGTTTTTGCCATTCTAAATGTACCTTTAAGGGATATTTTTCAAGTTTTTAATACTCTTAACAATATGGTAGTGGACAGATATAATTGCTTTATGCTGATTTATTTGTAATTATTCTATCGTTGCAACAATCCAAAAGAATGACAAATACTGTCCAGAATAACCTCAAAGGTACTGAATGCTCAGAAAAGTATCTGAGGCTCGACGTCCTCCGTGGTAACTCAACCACATCAACAGTATATGCAGATAATTTGGGTTTGTTGAAGTTGCTCATGAAGGTTAGTTACTGCTACCCATCCACAATGTTTCTGCATCACATACTGCTTTTCCAAACTACGAGGAGGACCGAGGGTCATACTCACAGAACATGCACTGTTAATCGCACGAAAAATTGTGGCGTTAAAAAAAAAGCGACTTAACGCATTATTATCACGTTAACTTCTACAGCCCTAGTATTCACTTTTGGCAGCACTTTTCCTAATGTTAGCTATCTGAAAACTGTTACACACCACTGAATAGTTACAAGTGAAAGTGGCATGAGTGTGATTTTAGCGGTATATATATTGGTGAGAGCCACAAGAAAAAAAAAATAGACTTTGATTTACTCATTTCATTCTCTGCACATTTTACAGAAGTGATCACAGGTGCAGGGACTAATAAACTAGCCAATGCAGAGAGACAGAGAGAGAAAACGTCATGAATTATGTCAACATTAAATCAATTTGATGGACAAAATGTACATTATTAGGAAAAAAGAAAATACAACATTTGCCCAATTTAACATGGTTTCCAGTATAAGCCGTAGCCGCTGTCGGTTTTGTGGTTTTACATAGTTATTTAATGCTTTAAAAAGAGGGTGAGACATCATGATTGAAAGCTGTGCTTGACTCGTGATTGGTTGGGCAGGTGTATGCGTGGGACTTCAATACCATGGCCCAGCCTGATCACTACCGTGCAGACTTTCCTAAAGTGATTCCACATGTGAGATATTGGTGCGCTCTTCTCATAGTGGGAGGAAGGGGAGATGCTTCTTCCATCTTTATTTACAACCTATGCGAAAAGCTGCTGATGCGGTCAGCAACAATGGTGATTCAGTTTTTCGCTTGAGGATTCCATTTTAGAGATTTGTTCACATGTGTACTGTGCATCACTGGATGACAGGATTACTTCATCTTCTTTGGAAAGAAGGCAAATAACTGCTGGTGAACCCAACAGACTGGGAACAGAAGCAATTAATAGCATAATAAAATGATTGAACATAACATTTACTCAGTCAAAAAAGTGGATTTAGTGCTGTAATAATGTAGTCTTTAAAGAACTTTGCGGATGCAGAAAGAATCTCATGGCTTCTCTCCCGCTGCTTGTCAGGGTTGTCCCTAAAGTCGTCATTCATCCCACCCGTCTAAACTTGAAGCTGTGCAATCTCTGAGTGCTGACTCAGTTGACTGAACAGCATCAATCATCTGAGACTCAATGAGACGTAACTTGGTTTAAGATGGTTCTGTAATAGTGTTCCTGCCAAACATGATGGCACACTGTAGATCTGTATTTAGGTTGGCTCCACATTAGCAAACCACCAGGTCCCCAAAGCAAATGATGTTTATAGAGATGAGAACTGATGGGTAATGCTTTGGTAATCTCTTCAAAGACAACAACCAACCCGTATCCTTTATTCATGGATAGTATGTATGAGTGTGCATTACTGCTTTAACATCTCAGCATCTCCAACACTCCATTGCATTGCTCCTGCCAGCTGATCCCTGCTGGCTCAATTATTTCCTTACAACACTGTGTTTGATGCATAACTTGCCAGTCTGCCAGAGGGTTTTGTTTTTGATTGTGTTGGAAATAGCACCAGAGAACTCCCACAATGAATACATAAGTAAGATCACAGGGAATGCTGTTTGTTTTATAAAGACAGAAACTCTTACTGCCTTAACTTTGAAGCTTTCAAGTTTCACAGTCATTCTGGGGCAAATGTGACTCTGGTGTATCCTGAATAGAGATTGTAACCAATAGTTCTGACCCAATACTTAAAGCTACCCTGGGTGAGATATTGGAATAGACCACAAGTGACCAGGTTTGGCTTTAACATCATGTGTAAAAAATTAAATAAAACAAAATAAAATGATTCATGCATTTTATCCAAATCCTGTCCTTATTTGACTTTTGGTCAAGTGTGAGTAAACATAACTATTATTCATTATGTTGGATATTTTGTGGCTGTTATTATTCAACTTCATCCATTTGTATATATGATGGATTTGTGCTATTGCTTGTTTTAATAAATGTTTGCTAAAAAAATTTTTGCAGTTGTGTCTTCTCTTGTTTTTTGCTTTTGTGCATTTTCTAAATCCACATGAAGTCATTCCTGAGTGGTGACATTTGAAAGAGTTTTGGCTTCGACGATCACCAGTGGATAACGTTGTCAAATACAGAACTAGAAAAGCACTTGAAGAGCACAGACCTCCGCCAAGGCAATAGGGTCACTTACACAATACCAAACTGCACACTTGAAGGATTCTATTGAAAGCATGTATTTTGGGAGTACACTGGCATTTAAATATTTCATCCACTAGATGGCAGCAGTTAGTGAAGGCAATATGGTCACTGACACAATAATATAAATTTGCAATATAAATCCAGATGGTGTTCCAGATCACCGATCACCACCAAAATCGAATCACCTGTTCCTTGTCCCAATACACACGCTGTCCTAAAATGTCATCCAAATCTATGCAGTACCTTTTGAGATATTCTGTACTTAAACAAACAAACAAGCAAAGGAACGGACAGACAAACAGACAGACACACGCAGAGGAAAACATAACCTCCTTGGCAGAGGTAATAAGTTTCACATCACATGCAGCCATCTCTGTTGTTTTAAAAAAAAATGTCTCAACAGTGCCCCTCTTCACAGTTTTCATCACAAACATGCCCCATTTCAGATAAACAGTTGTGATTGGCCCGGCACGTCTCAGGCTGCTGGAAATCTGTCCAAAGGGAAGGGGGACCAGACACATCTGCCAAAACAAATAAAAATTTGTTTGCAAAATCGTCTGGTTCCCAGGCAAGTTGCTGTGCTCCTAAAACTTATGTTATTACAGTGTTTAGATCCGTAAAAAAGTAAAAGATATGTTTCAGATCTTAGCTGTGTTGAAAATTGCTTAGTTATTTACTGGACTATAATGGAAATTTTAAATAAAGTGCCTTTAAACGGCTTCTTGACAGCTGGATAGATATTAAAGAGAAAATAAATCTGTATCAAATTGGTATCACTACAGCACTATCACTGGCGATAGTGATATGGTTTTAGTCACGACAATGATAAATGAAAATGAAAATGAGCACACCAATTGAAATAACACCAGATACTCATTATGTTTAAATATTTTCCATCTGATCTAGCTGTTGTTTTTACTGAATGCAATCCAAGCAATGAAAAGTGTCAAACTTGATATTGAATATATACTTTTCAAAAAGCTGCAGTGATATATATAGCTAGTGGACAGCTTATAAGATTCAACAAACAGGCTGCATGAAGAGAACAAAAAAAATGCTGTTTGTATACACTATGTCATATATGTGTGCATGCAATGTGACTGCATTCCTATGTGTTTGTGTTTGTGTTGGTATATGACCATATGTATGTGCTTGTACATATGGATAAGGTCTGATAATAACCATAGTATATTTTATGGACATGTAGAGTATGTGTTCACACTTGTCATGCACAGATCTGTTTTTTCTCAAAGACTGAAAAATCTATTTTCTTATTTGCTTATATGTACATGCCTGTGAAGACTGTATGACAACAAAGCTTCAAAATGTTTGCAATGACCCACATAACTTGAAACGCTAAAATGCGGGAATATTTTCTTGTTATAACAAAAGAAATAAAAATATATCAGTCTGTGAGTAGTCTACACACCCACATTTGTAATAATATATAATGACAGGAAACAGTGCATGACACCATTTTGTGACAATCAATGTGACCATGCTTCCATTATTCAAAGGACACATCATACAAAATAAAAGAGAAAACAACAAAACAGACAGGCAGCAACAGTTTATGCATAATCTGTTGGTACTGGAAATGTGTCTCTCTCTATATGCATAAATATACACACATTCCATATGTGGACTATACTGCCTTTGTTCAACTATGAGCCAACTGTCAACATTTCTAATAGCAAACTGAATCAAACAGTGAATATGATAGATGCCATGCCACCATGTGCCCCAAACATTTCTACAACCTCAAACGATTCAGCCACACCAACTGCCTACCCTCATCATTGGTACATTCCCTTGTAATCCCTCCACATTTGGCTCTCTGACTACAACAACAGCCCCAATCAGGCTCTGGTTTATCCAACGAAGGACTCATTAGCTTTAGTCTTGTTTGAGTGGGCTTCAAACCAAGCGCCCTTACAGCGCTTCCAACAGTTTCCAGCCACAAGGGAGGTGCCCGGTGTTTGCAGACTTTGCTCTGGTGTGCATGCTCATGGTCTGTCAGCGGTTCCTGGGTTCTGTTTAGAGTGTGAAATTATCTGAGGCGCCTTCTGGCAAACGCCGCTGGCGCTTTAGCCCTGCTACTCTGTTTGTATGCAAGTATTTGTGTATGTGTGCAAGCAAGTTTGTGTGCTGGCTGTTTCCTGTCCTGCAGTCATGAACTGACTATTTTTTACAAAAAAAGGACTGCAACCAAAGGCACTTGATTGATTAGCACTTGAAAAGCGAATACACTAACACACACACACACACAAAACTTGTGCAAAACTTGTATTCAGCATTCCACATGTCTGGCGAAAAACAGACAGACCAGACACTTGACCTTTTTCACCAGACAGCCCTGACCCAAAAGGCTCCGTCTTTGCTCGTTCCCCAGTGAGCATTGGTGTGTGTTCGTGTGTCACAGGGAGTGTGTTTTCACATGCCAAATGTACTCATGTGAGAAGAAGAGGTGAACGAAAGAAGAAAAATAAATACTCCCCTCTTCACACTTGGCCTTGTGATTAAATTGACACTGGAGGAGATAAATGTCCTATTTGTATGTAGCCCTGATGCAACAGCAGATTTCTGCCACTCTAACTGCTAGAATCATTTATAGGATCAAGACTCATTTATTGGGTCGAGATTATCAACCCATGACGAAAAACTGCTTTGTTTTTGCATCAAGTGTCAGTAGACTTCAAGCTAACTCTTCCTAAGAGCTTCTTTTGCTCCTTTTTTATAAGACATCTGCAACACTGAATTGAACTATGTAAAGGAAAGCTGCAGTCCCATCTTCTTTAACCACCAGACCCCTGAAAGCTATCACACCTACACAAAGGAGGGGAGCTATAATTGCCAGAGCTGGGCTAAACCATGCAATTAGCTTCAAATGACAAGGCGGTCGGCAAGCTGAAATTAGCCGGTTTCCAGAGCGTCTCCTAGAGAGAGACTGTGGCGTGTCTTCCAACCTTTCACAGATGAGGAAGAAAAAAGGCTGAAAACGACAGGAAAGAGGAAAAGATAAAGAAGAGGTCCTGCTTAAATGCTTTACATAAAGTGTAATTAAAAACGGGTGATGTATCCAGTGGAGTAATGACAGTGGAAGTGAATATGAGGCAGATGAAACAATGGAGACAACACATCAAACCTTTCTCTCTCTGATCGCTACATGTTTGTAGCTGTGGGTCATTATGGATTTGAATTCTGAGCCTTTTCACAAACAGGATTGTGGCTCAAAATTATTTTATTTGAATATGTCTTACTTAATAATAATTAGAACACTAAAATGTTCTTGGTAATACTACTTATAATTATACAGTGTATATATTTGTGTATGTGATATTGACAGGGATTTCCTTGACATACTGTTGGCCCATCGCTGCTGAATGTACACTAATTCAAGCACAAAGACCAGATGCCCATTTATTGCTTGATTTCTTTCAGCCAACTGTCAACCTGTGCTTTAGCTGGCTGCAATTAAAATTAAACATGCAGTTCAGCTGTTCCCAGACTACAGTACTGCTAACCCCCTATTTAAAAATGAAAGTCTTGAAAAATAAAAATTTTACTGTCTTTTGAAGGAGAGAAGACAATGCTTGTGACTTAAAAAGACAAATATCAAAGGCCAGAACAGCCAATTATGGCAGTAAAAGTAGTTCTCTTCACTTTAACTTCTATTGTGACTCATTAAGTCTAATGCTAGCAATCAAGTTTCTGTCCTTTATTCCTCATTTTTTGAAATGTTTGGATTCTTTCAAGTCTGCAGTTAAAAAAAATACTCTTATGTCATGTGTCCACTAAAAGGATTAGTGTTCACTGTTATCACACTCCCTTGGTAAAAATGGAGACAGAGTTTTATTGCGTACAAATATCAAGTTCAGCCGAAGTAAATATAATGCTGCAGTCAAATCAAACTAAGCATTTGGTTATCTTCCCTATATATAAAAACAAATGCTTTTTTATAGTCTTCAACATTACTCATTTGTGGTCTCCAGTCGCATTTAGATTTTTTGCTAGAAAACACAAAAAACACAAAACAAACAGCAACAACATTTTTGACACAAATGGTCAGTGCAGGATATCAATAACTGGTTTGTAGTCCCTTTGACAGCCAAGTCACACACAAATTTTCTTTGTTGGTGGAGGCTGCGACTCCATGCTCTAATTTAATGGAGGTGAACGGGAAGGAGAATATTGGCCAGTGGAAGGGCATCAACTGTTTCTTATCACATGCACACTGACACTCAAGCACACACTCTTAAGGGAGGAGAGAGAAATAAAACACAATAAACCACATCAAAACAAAATGACGTAGAATCATAACAATGAGCATGGGAAGCCAGCTTTTCAAGAACTTTGGTATTTCTTTGCCCAACACTGACTGGTGGACTCTTAAATGTATATAGCACCTTTGCTATAGCAAACCCAAGGACGCTTAAACCCAAGGATGCTTGAAGACTCGTTCATTGTACATATAGTTACAGGCGTTATTTTTTACATTGTACATAGGACTTGAGAGGCAGTTTTTATCTCAGCTAATTGATTTCAAAAATATTTTTTTAATCTAACACTGATGGCTGTTAAGGGGACATGGAAATGTTTGTCAGTGTCTTCCTTAGCATACACACACACACAACTGCATTGTAGCAAAAAAAAAAAAGTCATCTTGATAACATTCAGAAGAACCAAA
>CAFUXE010000195.1:394528-405618 GCA_903364295.1 Serranus cabrilla
CTCTCTCTCTCTCTCTCACACACACACACAGACACACACACACACACAGAAGTTAAATCCTCTGATTACTGATTTACACAACCAACAACACAACAGCACAGGTGGCCCGCCCCGGGCTCTTTTCCCTTTTCCTCCTACTCAACCAGAGAGCGAAAAATGGAGAGGCAGAAAACCAGGGATGAACGTGCTAACGTGTGAAAACATAATGGAAGTCAGCCTGAAGGTAAAGACCAAGGATTACAAAGTGAATCCAGGCTCGGTAACCAGCTGGAACCCTTTTATTTTTGCATACACACACTTGATATGGTACCATATTGTGGTTTATGTTCCCATCTTGGAAGGCTCAAAGCAACGTGGGAAATGTGGCGAATAAGACGTGTTAACTCATACCGGGCTCAGAGATGTTGGAAGCGACCAAAGTGTGAGTCTTTTTCAGGAAGATGATGATAGTGATTGTGTCAACCATAAAATACTATTGTACAGTGCTACATTTATACATTACATACTTACACATTCACATATAGGCTATGTACATGTAGTTTTCAGTTGGGTAAATGATAAGATTATGATGCTGATAACAAAGTTTTTTGAAAATGAAAGGTCCATTCAGCCATAGCAAAAAACGATGACAACAATATACCACAGTAAACTGTGAACACTAGCACTAACTGTGTCAATGTTAGCTGTATTAAGGGGTTCACACATGGTGCTAGGTTTGGAAATAATGGCACAGAATATACTGCTATGGACACCATGTTAGTTTGGACCTTAAAGTCACACAATAACTTGAACATGAACGAATGAGGCCCCTGTCCACAGCTATGTATGGCTCTCTTCAAAGCCACCACACTCCTTTTGACGAAAACATTTTCATTTTCCCTTGCAGAACACGAGTTGTTGGTCCAACACTGTCTAAATCTCTTTGTTTGTTTGTGTAAATGTGTGACTTTTGGCAATCTGAACTAATGTGGCATCCACTGCAGTACATTGCAAAGCTTCCGTACTTTAGTGATGGGAATTTCCGCTCTTTTTAGTGAGCTGGATCATTTGGCTCAGCTTACCAAGGAGAGCCGGCTCTTTTGGCTCCCAAATGCTTCTTCATTTTTACAACTTATACCTTTTATAATTCAGCCAAATTTAGTGCTGCTTTGACTTGTGATTCGAATTTGAACACATATATCACTAAAATTTAAATAAATTGCTGTAGCCAATTGCATTTACCGTTGTAGAATCCCTTGTAACTTTCTTGAAGAACCACTCTGCTACACAAAGCAGAAAGAAAATGCCTATAAAAACCTATGCATAGATATTAAAAAAGGGCAGCTATTGCCATTATTTTTTATTTAAACACACACACCTAACAAAACAAGTAAAGTACTGAAAAAATAGAAATTAAATACAGCAATCAAGTAAATGTGTTGTAGAGTTAAAATAATAATAAACTAGAAAAGCACTCGGAGAGCGCAGACCTCTGCCAAGGCAATAGGGTCAGTTAAGCAATACCAAATTGCAGTCTTGAAGGATTATACAGAAAGAGTCTATTTTGGGAGTACACTGGCATTTAAATATTACATCCACCAGATGGTGGTAGTTAGTGAAGGCAATATGGTCACTGACCAAAAATATTAATTTGCAATCTAAATTTCAGTTTGTGTTCTGGATCACCGATCACCACCAAAATCTCATCACCCGTTCCTTGTCCCAATACAGACGTTGTCCGATAAGTTTTCTGAAGTGCTTGGAAAAAAATGCATTTTGACCTTAAACATATATACTTCAACCAAAATGTGAAAAAATGGATATGAATAAGAAACACTGCTGCAAAGCTGCAGAATTATATAATAAAGCCCTTCCAAATGGTTTCAGCTATTTGTGACAAATGTAAATAAAGTGAGGGAACCGGTTTTGTTTTTATCATATGTCCGTGAATGTATCAGAGTGGGGGCCTGAGGGTCGTTTTCTCATTTGTGTTTTTGTTTCTGCTTGATTTAAAAGTTTAAATGAAAGAAAAAAACATTGTCGCTATATATTGCTCTGCTTGGTTATGGCTCTCTGGGCAAAAATATTGAAACTACAATGAGTAGTCTGCTGTATGCACAGTGCCTTATATGTAGCTAACAGTTGCACACAAGGCAAAGAGAGTGGGAGGAATGGGGTCAGTCGGGAACATCTGCTTACTTTTGTGTGTGTGTGTGGAACTACAAAGAATATTGTTGACGAAACTTATTTTGGCTGAAAGCAAACGGTAGACTTGTTTACCACGGCATCTTTACAACCTGTTGCTCCCTGATTATCAGCTGGTAGAGATTCAGTGTCACCTATGCTGCGTATACTCACACATCGAAAGTCGTTAATAAATGAAAAATACCTTTTCAACACTTTTGCATTATATCCCTGTTAATATTCAGCCAGTGAATACTGGTGGGGTGGACATCGAAGTGGTGCCAAGTTATGAGTATCTAAGTGTATACCTGGATAATAAGTTGGACTGGTCCCTAAACACAGACGCTCTCTACAAAAAGGGGCAGAACCGCCTCTTTTTCTTAAGGAAGCTCAGATTTTTTGACATCTGTAGTAAGATGCTGTAGATGTTTTATCAGTCAGTGGTTGAAAGTGTGCTGATTTATGCTGCAGTCTGCTGGTGAGGCAGCATCAGACACAGAGATGCAAGGCAGTTAGACAGACTGATCAAAAAAGCTGGATCTGTGATTGGAGCCAGGCTGGACACACTGGAGGAGGTGGTGGAGAGATCCATCAAGATGTTCAAGACCATCATGAATTGCCTGGATCATCAACTGCACAGCACCGTCGTGGATCGGAGATGCAGCAGTGGACGGCTCCTCTCTCTCCGTTGCAGGACGGAGAGATTTACGAGATCCTTCGCCCCTACAGCCATCAGGCTATCTAATACCAGAGTCAACAGACTACATGAATTTCCCCTCGGTGATAAACAAAGTAATTTAGATTGTTGATTGATTTGATTTGATATTGTGCACCAACAATATGGCAAAAAATGACAAAAAAAATCAATGTAACTGTATTTTCATATCAAAATTCAATCATATTTTCTTCCTGTAAAACAAAATATGACTATCCTGCCATCCGCCTGTCAATCAATCTGTATTACAGAGCGCAGATTTAGTAGCTAAAAGCTAGCTAGAGTGCAATGACAATGGTTGCAATGCTATGTTGGTGACAAAATCGGTCCACACACAGCCAGCCGCCTGGCAAAGTACTCCAAACTGCTTTGAGGTCTAACTTATCGTAAGACAATGGACTGCTTGCCTGCATTAAGGTGACACATTGTAGATTGAAGATCTCTTCCCTCATCCTCCTCTTGATCTAACAACAGGTGAGGGAGGTGTGTTTCTGAAGCCAATTATTTAGCAGACCAGAGTGTTGCTAAATGCAAAGGATTTGATTTACCCTCCAGATATTCTTTCCCTGGGACATGCATCACAGTACAGAAGCCAAAGATGCTAAAACTTGCATTTCAATGGGACTCATGGAAAACTGTCCTGTAATTGACTGCAAGTCTTCAACATTATCATAAAAGACAGAAACACACAAAGGAATAAAACGGCACATAAACAAATACTGCAATAAATAGAGGATTAACGCAAAGGGAAATAAATTGGGTGGAAAATAAATACAGAAATATATATACATATTTAAAAAAATATAATTAACTATGCCTACTTATTCATTGATATTTATTCATCTTGGCAAAGTATCACTTTATGTATTGTGTTTGTCCCTGTAGATGATGCCAGAGGTGACTATTAATGCCTGGCCACAAACATAAACATCCTCATGCAAGCAACCCTCAAGTTAGCTCATTTCTGATTAACACTTTGGTTAAGACTTAATACGTTACTAGTTTCTTCTTACATCACCTCGCCCTGCCATGTGTGAGTTATGACCCCTTGTAGCTGACATCTTGCACAACAATAACAACACATAACTCAGTCTGCAGTCTCTCCGCCTGAACTCCCTGTCTCCTATGTAAGGACATGATATCTTTTTCTAAGCAGGAATTAGGCACAATTTGGGCCTTTATGTCCTCTTGAATGTGAATGTGCGTATGTGTCTTTATGCATAAGCCTGTGCCTTACTGTATGTGCAGAATAAGAAATGTGTTTCTCATAGAATTCTGCCTGCATGGGAGAGTTGCAAGTCGGTGTGTCATCTCAGAGATATCCAGGTTATTGATTTGAAAATCGACCATGAATGAGTGCACTTAGCCTTCCATGAAAAAAAAGACTGAGGGAAATGGTAAAATGCACAGTTTCCTCCATGGTTTATTTATCCCTTACTTGCCTCTGGGACATACTGTGGTACATTGCCAGAGTGACGCCCATGTGTTAAAGATACACTCCAACAACACATGGAACACACAGACAAATAAACTGCACGAACCACAAGCAAGCAGAAAGAATGCACAAACAATGCAGTTATAAATATCCATAGATGTGCATGCCAATGGTGAGCACACTGCCATACACGTATGGTGTACCGTACAGATGTTACCCTGCAAACCTTTCATTTCATGCAAAACAGCTTCAACGCATAAATGTAGCAGCGCCACCGCACAATGACTACATGACCCTGAACATTGATTGTGTGATTGCAACAGACTGCAGTTGTGTTTGTCATATTAAAGCCACTGACAGGCACTTTATCCCTCGTGTTGATGCATTCACGAGCCATCCATGAATGCCACTTGATAAAGCTGCAATTTCCTTCTTTAATCAGGCTACTAATTACAACCTCGAGTCCCGTTTCAGCAACACAGAGGAATGAGATGGGAGGGAGGAGGTGTGAAGGCACAGGGGTGACAAATAGAGATTTAAATCTATTTCTCCACCTTTGTATTGTCAAATTGGCACTAATTCAGCCGGTATACAGCACTATCATTTGAACTGTGGAAACAGAGAGAAAGCAGGAAATAAAGAAGGAAGCAACAAATGAAAGGGATGATGGATGAGGCATGCAGGCCGACTAATTTGTGACCGGCTGTTCACACCTCTCGACTGAGGAGGCGCCCTGCTGTGTGAGCCCTGTAAGATTCTGATTGCACTGATGTTATTGAAGTGACGCTCTCTAACTCACAACACCTGGCCCTCTGCTCCAGCCCATCTCCCAGCCTCGCTGCTGGGCAGGCAGGCAGGCAGGCAGGCGGGGAGGGGGTGAGAGGGGTGGGAGAAGACAAGGTGGTGCTGACGGAGCCTTGGCAGAGCAAGACTGATAACTCTCTGACCAGGTTATGGACCTTCTGGTGGCCGGACATGCTCCGCTGACATGAGGGTTTGCATACATTTATATATACATCACACTCACACCTTTTGTACTCACACCTTCCTGTGCACATTATAAGTCCATATACACATAGGAATATACTAATACCAACAGAAATACTGTAAGGGAGTAGAAAAATACAAAAATCAATCACATTTACCTTAGACAAATCGATGCTGTGATATGGTTTCTTTAGTTAAAAAGTACAATTTTTGCAAGAATCGCATGCTTCTGCAATTAGTGGGTGTGGACTTTTGTTCAGGAAACTGCTGTGAAACCACCTGGTCATCAATATACATAGGAAAGACATACATGATCTGAATGTTCTGGCTCTCTAGCTTGTGGTTGTAGAGATATCACAGAGGTCACAGGCAGTCATTTTTTACAGTGAGGTCAAGTTCAAATAATTACTACTATGGGGACAAATATCACTAAAAAACAACTGGGTTCATTGAATCCGCAACACTCTCAGCTTTCCAGGGATACCCGATTTATGCTATTTCAAGACCAGTATGCAGAAACCTTCTAATACAATTACCATAATTCATAAAAATAACACATTTGGACTGCAGGACAAAACTGCAAGGTTTCTATCCCAAACACAATGGGATATGCATAAAATCTCAAAATACAAATCCCATGATAAGACCACACCAACAGTGAGTGTGTATCCGTAGCCTGAAACCATCCCTCCAATGGTCCCATTTCCCACACTGGGAAGTCCTGCTTTGGTTTCTTAATGAGCTTTTAGTTGCAATGTTGAAACAACATGGGTGCAACAAAGGGTGCTGCATTTTATTGCTTAGGTTGTTTAAACCACATGCTAACTGTTGCGGCTTCCAAAACCAAACCTTTTAGCCGCTGAGAGTCTGAGGTTGGATCCTCAGGTTTCCAGATTTGTGACGCGCTAGGAGGTTATTGTGACAGATAACGCTGAGATCCAGATGCGTTTGGTGCATTTATTATTAACAAAACACAGAGCTATCAGAGCGTTGCAAGGATGGATGTTAAAATGAAACCAATGGATTAAACAGAAAACAAGTGATGAATGAATGAATAGTGGTAGCGTAGCGTAGCATAGCGTAGCATAGCATAGCGTAGCGTAGCGTAGCGGTCAACAAAAATTATGGCATCCAACCCTGACTCTCTCATCTGTGTGACAGGTGAGTGCGCACCTTTACACACACACACTTGCACACGCCTACTCCCACGTGAGCCAACGCCTCTGCAACACACACACAAGCTCACCGTGCACCTCATCCCAACCTGTATGTCTCCTACACTAACAGTAGTTTCCCAAATTTGTATGAAGGACAATGGCAAGGGATCAGGGGAGATATGAAATATAGTTTGCTAACTAAGTCAGACACCACATGAATGCAGCACAAATGCAAAGAGCCGCAAAGTTAACAAAAGGTAAAAGTAATGTCTATCAGTGCAGTGTGATTTTTATCCACTCCGAAATGTAATTGATTCTTCTTTGGCCCATGATACAGACTTCCTTAAATTCTATAATTCTGCTGACAGACAAAAACACAAACCAGGAAAATAACCTCCTAGGGACATGTAATAAAGGCACTATTTCCTTCTGATTGAGTAATGTCTCAAATACAAAAGCTTTGTATAGATTTCTGATGAAAAGAAAAGGATGGTATATTTGACTCTTGAGAAACACCAGCAGCTGTTGTTTTGTTGATTAAAGATGAGATTGGTGTTTGCTAGTTTCTAGCTCACTAAACCAGGAACAGACTTATGGGAACAGAAGCCTGAAAGCAGGCAGTTATAGTTGAGATTAAAGCAGCATTAAATATAATTATGAAATGGGGCTGTCCTCTCTAAGGTTGTGTGTAATTGTGTGCTTTTAATATTCGGAGTACTGTAGACTGCATTAAAGACACTATCCGGGGAATCATGAGTGTTTTAACTGGGGAAATGAATGACTTATAACACGAATTACACCGTGAGGTCCCCATTGGGTTGCTACTCATGTACTGTACGCACACATTAACACATGCATGTGCAAACACACTATCATGCAAATGGATTCACAGATATGCTCGGCTGTATGGGGCATACAGACGATGTTCACTCTTGCACTGGGGGCACCAATGCATTCATAAACAGATGTATGTAGTAATTAAAAGCAGGAAATCAGGGCAAACCATAAGGACTCACAATATATCTTTAGCATAAGCATGATGGCACAGAGACAAGTTCACACACATGAATATTTCTCAAACATGAAATATTGATTTACCAAGATGAAGAGTCTCTGGCCAATACTAGCAGCCCTGTGAGGCTTTGCTTTCAGCTAAGTGCTAAAGTCAGAATGTTAACATCCTCACCATAAGAATGCTAATGCTGATGCTAAAGATATAAAGATATAGTGTGTTACTTTGAAAGTTGCCCCCTCCTGCCTGATTCGGTGAGAAAGGGAAAAGCAGTAGTGGTCGAGCGAGCTAGACAGTGAATGAAGAGAGGGAGTGGAGACAGCTTAGGAATAAAACTTTTTTTTCCTCCTGAATATTTCACCGCAGTTTTGTTCTAGAATACAATTAAACACATCCACTTCTTTGCAACCTGCGGGAAGAAGCAGCGTTGTCTGCTTCAGCCTGTTGCTGCATGTGTGTAACACAGCAGCACATTTGTGCATCTGTATCAGATACTGACAGACCTGGCAAAGCAGCAGTAATGGATGATCTGGGAATGAGAATGGGTTTCACACCCTGTTATTGGCTCAGGGCTCAAAGGCCTATAAAAGTCCTGAATACAGCAAAATAAGAACAAAAGAGAAAATGCATCGTAGTCATACTTGCTGAAATGGGGTGTGGCTGTAATGTAGTCCACTTTAGATTATGTGGAGCACTGTGATTGGTCTACAGACTGCCGATCAAAGAAGAGCAAGAATCATTTTCTTTTTACTATAAAACAGTTAAATTAGTCTATGCATAACCCTGTATATTCTACCTTTCACAAAGAATGTCTATAACATGTTAACCATCTTAGTTTACAGAATAAGTATACTAACACATCAGTGTTACACTTCCTTTTTACAGAAACTCTGAACTTTTTTTTATGTGCTGATCCATTTCTATGTAGAGAGCCAAAGTCATGATGTCACAGTGGGGCGAGCCTCTGTTCCACTTAGCTTCTGAAATTGCCATCATTGCCATCTCTCATTTAGGATTTCATTAGTCTTTCTGAAAAATGCATGAAGCATGTTTTTGGAGTTTATATGCTGTAAGACAAATCACCCTACACCACAACAGTTTCTATAAGAAACTGAGACCTCCATGAGTTTAACAAAGTTTAACAGCAAATACTTTGTAAATTTGTCAAAGATAAATACAGTTCCCATGAAAAAAAAATACAGTGTGGCTGCAAATATACTTAAGTCATTGACATTGAGACATGACAATAAGCCTGTATTTGTCAAGGGCAGGGCATCTAAAGTTTTGTTGACTGAGTGCACACACAAGGGAGTCAGCATATGATTGCAGCAAAAAATGGCTAACTTCACTTTTAGCAACTATGTTCTCAGGCTTGTGCAGTAGCCGTTTTAGGCACGGGCGAACCTGGTAAATCGTGTTAATTAAAGGCCAAAAAGTTATACTTACAACATAAAAGTTATATTTTGAATTAGGTTTTCCTACTTACACCATCCTGAACATTAACCTGACCTCCTCACACCCCTACTGGGCTATCTATGTCATATGAAACACAGGCCAGACCTTTCATACGTTCATAAAGTTTTAACAAGCCTCACACACAGGTGGAAGGAAGGCCGGAGAGGCAGGGGAAGGGAGCAAAGAGATTCCTGTCTGATGAATACATCCACAGTTAAACGTCAAGACATCTTGGTTAATGCCACAGGGTCAAACGTGGACCTTATACTGAGGATGATATACGATATCTGTCTCCACTGCCAGTACAACTACAGGTTCACACAAATGCAGCCATGGTTTATCAGTTGGCTCACACCATAAATTCTCAAATATAGGACTTTTATTTACCTCAAATGAAGAGAAAGAGCTTGACCTTTTTTTGAATTAAGGCTTGCTGACAGAGGTGTATTTCTGATGCTATCTACGGTATCAGCAGGAAACCTTATGTTGTCTGAGTTGGTTTGCTTTAGTTTGCTGAAGTTTCTCCACACTGTTCAAGCTGCAGGATGTTAATGCACAGTAAAGTCTGTTATGTTCTATATGCCCAGAACTGTTATTTCTTCACTATGGGTTTTGGTTGGGTCAGTATGTGTACATAGTGACTTATCTCCATGCCAACGATACAGACAGCCTGTTACGGGGACGCAATGTATGGAGTGAATTTAGCAATGCGAGTGGAATTTTTTAACGCTCACTTTCGGTTTTGGAGCGGTTCACATATTGACACTTTGCCATCTGTAGGAGCTTAGATGGCACGAAAAAAGCACAGAAATTGTGTGTTGCAAGTTATCTACTAAAAAAGAAAGTTGGACACTGAAAATCTGCAATTCAAAGAAGGATGGAAAAATTAAAAAAAATTGCATTCATAGGTAGGTAGGTCCACATGTCATCAGCTCTGTAATTATTTTGCATTAATTATCTAAATTTTATATCTAAGGGGTTGTTTATGTTACCTTTTGTGAGACTTGAGCCTCTGGTTAGTTGTGCACGTCCTTTCATAAAAGTGACTGTCTTAAATTAATTGGGTGTAACGTCATTAGTGTAATACAAGTATTAGCTTACTTGAGCTACTTTTACTTTATGTTTCCAGTGTGAGACCGCATGTGTGTTGATGAGAGCAAGACTTGACTGTAATTATTCTTCTGCCAGACGGCGAAATAAACAGCATGTGCCAAAGATGATATTGGTTCTCTGAAAATTACACAATGCAACGAGAGAGAGTACAACTGCTATATAAGCACAACAAAATTTATGTTGTTGTGGATTTTGCGAAGATTTGTTGTTAAAAAAGGAAAAAGGACAATTTCTTTTGAATGGCATGTGGCCTGACTGACCTCAATAAATGGACCTTTGAGTCACTGAAAAAAATCTGTGTGGCCCTTTAATATTTGTATTTGAGTACCCCTGTTCTATGTGATGTTATACATGTGTTTATAGATAAAATGTGAAAAAATTATGGCTTCACCGTGACTCCAGGTCTGTGTGGGGATGGAGCTACAGGTGTTCAGTGGGAGAGTTTGAGAGAACCAAAATGAAGGCCCTTGCACAGCTAGAACCCAGGGGTTGCTCCAGCACCTGCCCTACCAATGCAACCAGAAAAAGAGCCCTTGAAGGTATGCATCTCTCAGGGGAGCTCCCCAATGTGCAGTTCTTCTCAGGCAGTCCGCAGAAGTGTCTGGTCCAAAAATGTCTAATGCTGCCCTAAGCTAAGCTAACCCACTGCTGGTGGCAGCTCCATAGCATAAAGACATAAGAGTGGTATCAATCCTCCCATCTAATTTAAAGATTCCAACAACCACACATGTTAAAAATAAGTGACATATGGGCGTCGGCTGTGTTTTAGTCTCATAATCTCATTACTGCTTCCTAAAATATATGCGATTATTCAAATTAAAGTCTTGTAGTGTAAATATGCTTTTGGAAAAGGCAAAAAACAGGACATATATTTAGGCCCCTGTCTGTCTTCTTCAGGGCTTTAAGCAATCAGACAACCGAAAACATAATTTTAAAAGCATAACGCAATTGACTTTAAACATTCCCGTTTTTGTTTTAAATTTACCATCTTTATTCTAAATGTTGTGTCTGGGATGTGTCGTCGGCTAGCGTGGCCCAGTCTACACACACACA
>CAFUXE010000195.1:413498-428312 GCA_903364295.1 Serranus cabrilla
GTGTGTGTGTGTGTGTGAAATAAACAGTTACACACAGTGCTTACCATTTGACTCACAGTACACAGACTAGTTAGACAATATGCTTTACACATCTTCAGTGCACAACAATTAATTACTTTCCCAGTAATGAGTTGTGCAATTAATTCTTGTTTTAATTTCAGCAGTAACGCAAATTAGAAATTACATTGTGCCTTCAGCTGCTGCCTTGGTTTCATACAGTATCTATCCACTGCCTGTGTTCGACCACTAAGCTGTCACCACCCTGCATTGAGCTAAATATAAAACATGACAACTTTTCTTTCTCTGTGTGATAATATTCCGAGTGCTGTGATTTTATCGAGCTACACTATAAAAGCTTTGTTGTCAAGTCTTGAGCAAATATGTCTCTTTGAGGCAACAACATCACAACAAACCTGAACCTCAAATTGGATTTCAAATAACAAAGATTAGAGATGAGCTACAGAAGAAAATGTACCTTTGACTTGAAGCGTGTCATA
Organism: Serranus cabrilla; assembly: GCA_903364295.1. Classification (NCBI taxonomy): domain Eukaryota; kingdom Metazoa; phylum Chordata; class Actinopteri; order Perciformes; family Serranidae; genus Serranus; species Serranus cabrilla. The sequence goes on from CAFUXE010000195.1 coordinate 413,996, forward strand.
GTCATCACAAATTTGTGTACTTGAATTCTTAGGTTTAAATTTAGGCACTTAAATTATGTGTGTATCCTGATTGTTTTATCCATCACAACTTCTAAAGACAAAGTACAATGGATCTGCTGCTTTTATAGATGTGACAGAAAAGAACATTGAGCAGGGAGTGTATGATTTATTACTTTCAGAGAGGAATATGCAACGCACACACAACATTGTCTGAAGGGAGTAATTACTCCTTTGTGTGTACTGTATAATCTCCCATTGTCATCAGTACACTGTCTTCTTACCTTTAGCTTTCTTTTGAATCTTGTTCAAGAATCCTCCTCCTGCAAATCCCATTACATCTTTCATGCTTCATAGCTGTGTTATACCATTGATAAGCCTACCTTGTTAAATGACAAGACCATTGAAGAACAGGGGGCTATCCAGGGAGTGGCCTGGGATGCCACCCCATTATCCTGACCTATGATTGGCTACCTGCCCAATCAGAGCTGGGACATTTGGCCTATTCTGAACATTATTCGTGAACAAGACCCCGAGATACTTAAACTCCTCCACCTGAGGCGGGAACTCTACCGACTGGAGGGGGCAAACCACCTTTTTCCGGTGGAGAACCATGGCCTTGGACTTGGAGGTGCTGATTCACATCCCAGCCGATCTGTGCTGGTTTCTATGCTTAATTGATAAATGAGGGCCATTGTCCTAAAATTTCATCCAAATCGGTGCAGTACTTTTTTAGTTATTTTGTACACAGACAGACAGACAAACTCTGGCGATCACATAACCTCCTCCCTGGCCCTTGGCCTTGGTGGCGGTAACAATACAGCAGACAGCAAGTACCAGCAAAATTGTTCAAAATACACCAGCATTGTCAATACAAGTCGATTACAACTCTATTTAGTTTTAAATTGTATTTAATCAAACAAGCAAAGCAATATTGGTAAGTGTGTGTGAAAAGACCTGTCCAACAGGCTCAGGGGTCAGTCCACTCAGCCAATAGTCTCTATCATGTTTTCCTCACAACCCCAAAACAGTTCAGTTCCAATCCGGTTCGAAACACCTGGTACATTCTGATATAATTCTGACACCTGGTCATTACAATGGGTATTGTCCCTTTTTTTTCTCGGATGATCTCTTCATCAAAGTAACCAGCTCAACTGTACAGCTTTCACTACTTCTTTTAAATCAACCTGTTTGTGGCATGTTACCTTGCCTTGTCTGAATTGCATTCTCTTTCATTTGCACTGCTTATATCAATCCCTTTCACAAAAAACAGTTAATGTCCTCTATGTTCTCTAACAAAACATGTCAACAAGTCATGATGCCAGTCTTTCAAGGCTGTTGCTTTGGAGACTACACCATGAGTGGATTTGTTAACTCCTTTGCTCACATGTAGTGCAATAGGACAAGCACTGAGAGGTCAGTTTCCATTGATTTTACACAGAAAAACTCTCATCCTCGCTCAGTGCGTTCCTGCTGATAAAGCAGCTGCAGTAGGGACTCAATTTAGAACTTCACATAGCAAGCCTGGCAACCGTGTCTATACAGTGCTAAAGCTGCTGGGCTGAAACATTACCACAGAGACAGACCTAAGACTGGCAAGCTTTCCAGAGCCACATATGAACACTGCCGGCATCCACAAGCTGTGTGTAGACACAGGCGACTTACTGACATATTGTTCTCACCCTGTTTTGCTCCTTGTATTCTTGTAATTAACCACTAAGCTAACGTAAGACTTGACAGGTGCGATATATAATAATAAAAATGATTATTTTTTAACTTTCTCAAGGGTTGAAATAGACAAACTAAATAGTTAAGACTGGTTGTAGCGTTGTAGAGGGAAATTATGGCCGCTGTGCTCAGTGGACCGTGGCTGTCATGAAGTTAAAAGACTCTCCAGTGAGGAAGTCCCTATTCTTTCTAGTGTCATTGAACAACTTTCTCTCTGTCTTTCTCTCTACCTCTCTTGTTGCCTATCACTGTTTTTCTATGCCCCCCCTCTCTCTTTAGTGGGCCCACTTAGGCTTTATGATTGTCTCTCCTGGGCCCTCTCGTTGGAACCTCCTGCTCCCTCGGCCGTCTCTCTCCTTTCTTCTCTTTCACAGTCTGTATCTCTCTGTCTCCTTAGAGGACCACTTTTACCCCACTTACTTTTTATTACAGTCTTTCTAAACTCCAACCTTCCCTAACCTTTCAGTCGTTCTCTTTATCCTCTGCTTCATACTCCTGTTTTTTCTGTCTGCCCTCTCAATGTCCTTGGTTGCATTTATTTGTCCTGTGATGCCTAGATGTCCTAATTCAACACTCAGCCTGGTTTACTTAAAGAGACTAACAGAGCATCAGCTGATCAAGAACTGTTATAATAGTCATGATCACTGATCAGAATGTGATGGTATTTCTGCTTTATTTTGTGTTTATAGTAATATGCTACCATAATAGAGGTTGTGGAAGGGGCCATATACAATGTATTTGAATCGAACATGTCTTAAACTGTGAATACCCAGATTCACAGCATCAGTTACAGTGAAGACTCATTTGCTACACTATGCTTTTTCCCTCAACAGGTTCGGATAAGCGGTTACAGAAAATGAATGAATGAATGTTTACAAATCAACACACAGTAAGCTAGTTGTAAGTTAGTTAAAGCTGAAACATTATGATTGACGTAATTTATGGCCATTCCCTTGTTTAGTTAAGTCCTATAAATTGTTGCAGCAATGTTTTGGTGCCACCTAAAAATCTGATCATTATTTTGACAAATCCCTACAAAATATGACATCAAGACACCAAAACCTTTAGACCTTGGGTCACATGCACTTTCTGTCCTGGAAATTGCTGAAAAACCCTCATATTGTCACTCTCCCTTAGATGCCCATACATCCACTGAATGCTCTATGTCGCTAGTTTGTGGTTGTAAGTTCCATGAGACTTTGATTATCCTAGAGGTCATAAGATATACAGTGAGGTCAAATTTTTTAAAAATGATTTCACTCCAGTGAAATGTTGCTATGACTACCAACATTCAGCTTTCCAGTCATACCCAATTAATGCAATCCCTAGACTGTTAAGGGACCCCAGTATGCAGAAGGTGAAAAAGTGTAAAAAACTGCATGGTTGTTGCCAAAAATCACATGGGATTAGCATGAAGTGGGCATGTCTGTAAATGAGACACTTTTATAACTTATATGTACCCATATACCCCATTTTCATTCAGATATCTTGAGTTCACAGGTCAGTATTTGAAGAAACATTAACAGTACCTGCATTGAGCAAACTGTACATAAATTACAAGAAGATTTGGATGCTAAGCTTTGCAGGTATAGGGTGGGTACTGATTCTGCAGTGATCTGCTGCATAAGCCCCCCCCAAAACAAACCGACCCCTCCACTGAGAGGAGCTATAGTCCTGTACAGATTACCGGGGATTTCTGATAACCTCTAGAGTTTCTCACAGTTGTCACTCACAAAACCTGTTGTCAACCAAGAAAGAAAAACTCCAGCAGCCATGGCAGAATAAAAAGAAGGCATTAGAGAGATGAAACAGATGCTATTGACTGGTTTATTCTATTCAGCTCGACAGATTGCGGTCCATTGTAGCAGACCAGAATTTCAGACTTGGAAAGAAAAAGAGATGGGGGAGGTTCTACCATGCACACAGTGTATGCATGTGCTGGTGACCCACCTTCTCTTTATTGCCCTGCCAGCAGAATGAAATGCCCAAAGACACGCACAATATGATGGATGTGTTTGAGACTGCCTTGTGTCAAAGTGAAACTCCGGGAAATATAAGATGAGTCTCATTAAAATGTGACAGGCTTTGCTTCGAGGAGGCCACACTGTTCCCCAGACTCTGTACTTTTTAAACAGGTGGGACACAATTGAATAGAAATAGGAAGCCGCACTACGGAGGCTGTTGAGGAATAACTGCAAACAGAGGTCAGTGCAGGTTGCTGCTATGAGAGCCCCCCTCTTCTGTTCAGAGCTGCATCTGCATTGTGAGACAATTGAGCAGGGAGGGGAATCCAATTAATGTGATGCAAAGGGAATATGCAATGTACCTCACACCAACTGTGATCAAAGGTTAATGTGCCTTAGGTTTTGTTTTTTAGGTGCACAGCAGTGGTGCAAATGCAGGTATAATTTAGAACCCAATCTTATACAGTATCTGAAGAATCATTCTGAAGTTATAGGTATGGAAGAAAGTGTTGTGGGTTCCTTTTGATGTCAGTAATATCACTTGATATTTTCACTATCTTTTTTCAGTAAATCTATTCTGTCTGAGTTCTTTCTAAATGTGGGTCACTGTGGAGAATGAAAGGAAAATAATGAAACAATTAAATGCACTGTGCAAAATAGGTTACAGTATCAAAATATTCATGCCCTTGCATATTGAAACTCTGTAAGTCACGTTGCAATTTGAATGCTGAGGTGTTCAAAAGTAAAGAGAAGTGTTTTCATTTCTTTCTTTTTCTTTTTCTGTGCTGTTTTAGGCCCTGCATTCATTTGTCAAAGTATCTCAGAGGCCTCCCTGTCCTTTACTTGCAACAACAAAGAAATATAAAATTACTAGAAATTAGACAAAATCCACAAAAAGAGATGCAAAGCGACCAGAAAGGACTCACAGTGACTATGAAATGCGACAAAGAAACACAAAGCAACTACAAAGTTGTAAAAAAAAATGACTACAAAAAGTGAAAAAAGAACTACAAAGATATTATAACAACAACTGATACAAAATTATCACAAAGGGACATAAATATGACCACAACTACAGAAAGGTCCAAGACAAACATAGAGAAAAATAAAACTACTACAGAGACACTAAATGACCACAGAAAAATGCAAAACAAGTATAGACATAAAGAACTACAAAACATAAAAAAAACAACTAAAAAGAAACACAAAACAACCGCAAAGAGACATAAAACCACAGGGAGATGCATAATAACATGACACGTGTGATTCATGAAATGTTCGTATCAAGCCAATCACAGCGTAAGAAGACTCATACCCTTCACTCTATCTACTACTATTGTCAATAAAGCTGAAAAATGGCCCAAAAAATATCTAAAATAAACAAAACAAAAAGAAAACCAATCCAGCTGTTTTTGGATGTTGTCACACCATTGAATGGCAGTTATCAGCCGATATCATCTTGATATGTCTGGGCATGCCTGCTCCACTTTCACGTAGGTTGAGATGGTTGTTGTAAGCCCATCAAATGAGCTACTATATAAACACTTATTTGTAATATTAGATCAATTAAAACAGAAGCTTTGGAATCTACACCTGACAAAAGTGAAAATGAAATGTAACAAAAGGTAAAGCAGGTCCCTAAACTAAGGTAATGAACACCATAAGCATTTGCTTTTTCATGCATCAACATTTTGTCAGTGGACTTGGGCAAAAACAATGCCATGCCTGTAGACTGTAAGTGTTGTATTGCTATCTTGCTCATCCTGATTCTTCAAATGTTCTCTCCTTGAAGCAGAGTAAGGCCCTGGCTGTTAATCCGTCACCAGTCTCCTCCACAGATCCCACATCCTGCAGGGTTCAACCTACTGTCTGTCAGAACTCTGCCTGATAAATGACTACACCCTCACATGCTCACAAACAAAATAAGGATAGGCAAAAGGAGAGAGAAAGAGGAAAGGAGTAGGAGGAGAAATGTGGATGAGAAGTTCAACTTTTTGACAGTTTGAACAATGGCCTGGAGGGCTCGCTGGAAAAACACTTTGCACTAAAACACCCCCGTTTAGCTTTTCATTTTAACACTGTATGTCTGCAGTTCTGACCCCTTAGCAAATAAAGTGGGAGACCTCTGGTTGGCTTCCAAGACCAAAAGCTGTCAAGGCACGTCTCAGATTCGGACAATGGGCCACGGCTTCCTTCTAAAGAGGAAAGGAATCCACCACTTCGGGTTCTGTGGTGCTGTGCTCTTTCTGCGCCTGCCTGACCACTCATCCTGATTCACAGGGAAACCGAGGATATATTTTTCTATTGTTTGGCCAGATCTCCGGCCTTAAATGCAGCCTGTCACACAGAGAGCAGCTGCTGTTGAAACATATGCCAAACCTCTGTTTAAATGTATATAATTTCCTCTGCCTTTCTGCCTGCAGCTCACCGCCTCCTCCTCCTCCTCCCCTATTTAACATTGAGCATTAGCTCTTGGTTGAGCACTCTGTGTTTTCAGGTTGACAAATTGATGATAGATTATTAGTTCCTGGAGGTGACGCAGGGTGAGACAAACAAAGAGATAAGGGGGGAAATTTTATGAGAGAGGAATCAGACAGTGGTGGAAAAGGTCATAACTCATTGGTTATTCCGCTGAGAAAGCCAGCAGTAACAGTAGGTGCATGGCCTTGGTGATTCAGATCCAACTGGTGAACCCATCCCAAGGGACAAAGAACACATAGAAAACAAAAATTATAATCTTTTTGTCAGTGAGCCTGGGTTAATATATGTGTGTGTCTCTCTGTGTGTGCCCACCATTTGCGGCCTGTACCACAGCAAAAAAAAAACACAATCACATTTCTATCGAGTTACTGGAGTCAGAGGGGACCTGACGGCGTCCGCTCCTTTGCCCTGAGAGTAACTGGAAGTGAGGATGATTGAATTATCTTCAGGCAGAAAGGAACATATTGGAACGTGTATCTTCAGATACTGAGGGGCCCGAGACACTGGAAACATAAACTCCATTCTCCAGCTGAATTGATCTCATGTTGCTCTGTAATTGCATTGGGAAAGTTGGAAAGTGAAGGGGGGGAAATTACTATAGGTTGCATCAGGGAATAGGGGAGGTTCTGTTTTGTACTCACAGTTATTCAATTAAGTGAAAACACACTGGCTGAGTTTGGTGTAGGGTTTATTGCACTGCCTTTTAGGCATATACAGCTTTTAATATGTCATTCTGTGACAATACATTTGGTGGCATCTATGCCACTGTGGGCTCAGTAATGTAGAACTAGGGTTCTTTTTTCTTTGAAGGGACTTGGGCCTTGTACCTTTCACTCACTGCACCATCCAAGGGGTCACTTATGAATATTGTGACAACTGATCACTTCGACAACCAGTCCAGTAAGAGACAATTACAAATGATCGTACTGTTACTGTATTGGTCAGGATTCGTTCGGTTCTATGCGGAAGCTCTAAAAGAATCTTTGGAACATTTTTGTATGTAACTTCCCAGTAGTGATCTTTACTCATTGAAATCTGAACATTCACGTTTTGGTTGAAGCATGTATGTTTCAGCATCAAGATGCTAATTTCCCACATCTTTCTTAAAACCTTTTTCCCATGTGACCTGAAGTAGGTTGCTGGATGATTATGTTGCTCCATATATCTTAATGCATGCTCAGTGTGGATTTGGTATTACCAGTGGCAGTGTGTTTGGGTTTTTGTGTGATTTGAACTGATAGACCAGCAACCCCTGTGTTTTAATGGTTTGAGATAAAAAATGAAAAAGGAGAATAATATGTGCTGCTGTGAATGGGGGCCGCAGCAAAACATATTTTAGCCACTTAAAAAAAATCATCATCACTTTAAGTATGCACTATATTAACAACATTTTCAACCCTTTACTTTGCTGTAACTTGACTCATCAGACCAAGTTGGACCATGTCAGTCTGGGTCAGCTGGAATGATGGTCGCCAGATAAAGCATAAAGTGTGATTCTGAAGATTTAAGATTATAATCCCTATATAACACAGTCTCTGCCAAGCAACAATTAGCATTCTTGCTTTTCAGGGTCGTTTAGTACCAGAACTCCAGTGGTTACTCACCAGATGTACTGTTTGATGTGAAATCGTTATAGTGGAAACAATTGAATGATAATGCTTTGCTTAATTCAGTGCTTTAAAAACAATGAGACATTTTCAATTAGATATATAACTAGCTTTGTTTTTGATTACACTAATGTGAATTTAAAGTAATCTATACAATCATATGGGTGAAAGCTAGTCTAATTTACTAGAACTAGTGAAAATAACGACATTACTGTGAGCATTCCCTCTTGTACTGTAACCGTTGCATTCAAAAGTGAAATTATATTTCATGATGACAGCTAAAGATATCAGATATTATCTAAATTGTTCCTGTTGACAGCTGTCAGTCGTTAACTCACTAGGTTATTGTGTTACAGTGTGACAGGACAAACTGCAGCTCAGCCTGAAAAGATGTTTGTTGTTATGCTTGAGCTTGGCTGGGAATGGAAGTGGGAATGATGGCCCAGTGTGCAACTTTGACTCAGGTAGTATCAATCTCCTCTCATTTGGAGCTAATTGGTACTCAATTTTATTTGATACAAATATGAATGAAATTACTCTCTCAAGTGGCAGAAAGAAAACACATCTGTATTGTGAAAAGTCATCCTGAAACACAAAAAATTAGGAGGATTCTGGTAAGTGAGGGGTTCACCAGTTTCATAATGTGATCAGATTCAGATTAGTTTAGAATAAATGACTTGTTGATATATTGTGTACATAAAGATGAAATGGCTTCTGGATTGTTTAGTCAGCAGTGCTTTTAAATGCTAAGTCACCTACATATTCAGTGAACCTTTAGCTTAAGGATCAATAGACAACCTGGATTTTTTTTTGTGCATGGCAAATCTGTGTATCTCACATACAGAGACACAGCATGCAGGTACACAAAGATCAACTAATGCCATTTTGGTTCATCATTACTGGTTTAGGTTCACGGCTTAAAGTCAAGGTTAAGGTTATATGATGGTCCAAAGAAGAGAGAGAGTCTGTCAGACGGAAACAGCGGGGCTCCCTGCATGTCTGACCTTTCCTCAGCCTCCCGCAGGTATGTGACACTGGGCTGACACTGACCACATACAGGCCAGACACTGCTCCCCTAACACCACAAACACACACACTCACACCTAGATGGGGCATATCTACCTTTGTTTTTATAGGCCTCCATGCCACAGATAATTGAAAAAAAGATCCAAGTATGTCTGTATGTATATATGCATGTTTGAATGTAGCCTTTGTGTGTGTGTATGTATGCATGTATTTATGACATTGAGGACATCTAGAACTCCCTTTAAACATCACCAAGACACCTGACTCGCTTTAGTTAACATCCCTTAAATGATAAACCATCACTCAGTTTTTAGACATGCCTCTCTAAGCCTCCACTCCCTCTCTATTACTTAACACTCCTCTTGCATATTCTCTATGTATTCATGAACAAACATGTCACCCATGGTTGTAATGTACATAGAAGCTAATATGCATAGACACGAAGGACAGTTTACACACAGTTATTACACACTTACAAGCCTACTTTTGTTACCATATTTACATTTCAGAATGCACAATATGCCTTTATTTCAGCATTTATGCATTTGTATTTGAACTTTTTTTTGGCCACCAAAAAATTAGGGCCCCACTTACCAATACTGATACTGATTTCAGACTTCAAAGATAACCAGGTCATGGCCATAGCAGCCAATACAATGACATTTGCGATGCAATGAAAATGTACCTTTTCTATGTGGATTGTGCATCAATTTTTATCCACTAGAAATCTGCAAATGTACTGAGAAACTGGGAAGGCTGCTTTCTTTATCAATAACTTTCTTTAGAATATTTTACATTATTAAACATTATTGTACATTGTACACAATAGTCCCACACCTGACTACCCATTCACTGACACTTTTTGGCATTTGTAGGGGATAAAAGAAAAGACAAACTGTATGATAATGAAACTATTTTTAAATCTACTCAAGTATAATTTTTTACTTATGTTCTATAAAAAAAAATATTTTCATAAAGGTGCATTTTGGGCCAGCAGACTGATATATTTATGATAGGCAGTCATTTTTTGTTAGTACATTCAGTTTTAGCCATTTTTTGTCAGCCAAAATTTTCCATCCCAATTAACACCACAGTTGATGTGAATTACAGATCCACCTTGCTAACCAAGCTAGCTAGCTAGTGCCTGCATCAGCTGGTGACTTAGTTTTTGCTATGCAATACCTGGCCCCTTCAGACTGGTAACCACTGGTCACATTTGGCTCCAAAAGAACTAGATTGGAAAGGTTAAAATTACAAATTGGGGACTTCAGAATGGTAGTCCACTGACCAATGGTTGACGTCAAGGTGGCTACATCCACTGCTTATAGTGTTGACCCACACATGGCTGTATCCATCAGTGTTCGCAGTTCAAGGTTATAAAAGTGAAAATGAAAATCAGAAGCTAGTTATATTTATCCTTCCATAAGCAACTGAAAGCAATAACTGCCAAAACATCAAACACATCATCCCATTTTCCTGCCTCCTCTAATATGAAGTGAATGCAGCATATGGGTTTGGAGAAGAGAAAGGCAAAGAGAAGGGGAGGAATGAGTAATGTCTGTCATACCGTAAACCCTGCACCATAACTTCTCAGCCACCGTTTTACTGCCCCTCATGCTGCCCCGTAAGAGCTTGGCACAGTCACATGGCATTAGCATCTCACGCCATAACTCCCTGTGCAAGGCTTATTATCAATGTGGTGAACACACACACATGCATATACACACATGTGGCCACATTTTCAAGGGGAAGCAAATACTTTTATCCATTTAGGTCATTTTTTGGTTGGGTGGACACAGCCGAGCTGTGGGTGCAATATTGTGAGAAATGAGTGTGTTAGGAAACACGCCACTGGTGGGTGACGGTGCTTTAATGTTGATCATATAAAATCAAATCTGCAGACCCAATTCCAATAACCCTGGCAGTCCTAATGGATTAAAGTGATAGCTTACTATTAACTGCAGCTTGGGCTTTCTTTACAGCCGCCCTAAAACACACCGCCTTTTTTCCAAAACCGAAATGGCCAAGGTTATTCAGCTTTTAAGAATAACAGGACAGGAATGTGCTGCAGCTTAGCCCAGTGCTGGATTTTAACTGAAAAAAAAAAAAAAAAAGTAACTGCAATTTGTTTTCATATAACTTTGCAAGGAACCAGGGCCAAGATGACTGAGCTGTAAAAGCACTTTCGAAAATGAACTTTATTTTTTTAATCCAAGGAACTTTAATGTAGATGTCACCTGTATGTGAATCTGTCTCTAAAACCAGACCAAAGGAAAAGCTGCTTTTCCCCAGAAAAAAAAGGTTCAAAAACCCTCTTTGGCCAATGGAGATATTTCAGAGTACAAGTCTTGAGGCAGGGATAACTCTGCTGTACAGATAAGCTGAGAAGGGCTCCGTTTGCCTTTAGGGATATCTACAACTTTAGAATACCTACCGGGGCCTATGTGTTCAGACAGCTGGCATAACTGAATGATATTTTGCCTGCGGCCCAGGCTACATGTCACTGCACTATCTCTGTGGTGCAGGCTCTTTGGGAGTTGAATCTAATAGCTCATGCAGCTTTTAACTGGACGCTGTCATCATGAGCTGTCATGATGTGATCATCTGATCTAAGCTTTAGTCTCCCTAGCAGCCCTACACCTGTATTTCACAAATAGGAACATTTGCAGAAAGAAACCTTCAATTCCATCTTACACTTAATGAGCAGCTTAATAGTTAAGTACAACTCATTCTACAGAAACATTGTATAATGTCTATAGTGACTGTGATGGTACTTTGTCAAGTCTGGCAAAATACCTGGTAACTTGATAGTGGTATTATCAGGGTTATCTCAACTCTACAAATAACAAAATGTCATTGTTTCCAACCAGAGAAGTAGGGTTTGACATTTACCATGAATGGAGGGACTAACATGTTGCATGAGGCTCTGTGATTTGACCATCCTTGCAGTAATTTATGCTGCCCTGCTTTCTGGAAACACAAAACTGAACTGCTCAAGTACCCTTTAAAGGTCCTGAAAATGGACTCAGTTGAAAAAAGCAACACATTCTCATCCCAACTTGTCAGATACTGACACTTTGTCACGGCACTGAGTCTGATACTGACGCATGAGTACCCTTTTGCATCTGTTTTGGACGTGTCAGGGATAGGATGTCAGTTTCTGCTGGTTACTTGCATAGTAACTTTCAAAATAAATGTCCATGTTCACAGGAAATGGTAAGCTTTAGGCAATAAAACCACTTGACAAAGGTTTGTCGGAGAATAGCCCACCCAGTCTAAACACCTCATGCGCTCTATGTGTTATCTACAATACTCAAAGCATTGAACGTTGTTGTGGAAGGACTGGATGTTGTGGAGTTAATGGATAGCATGGTACATGGTGCCTTTTATGTCAGTATCAGATGCTGGGGGTTGGGAGTCACACCAGACTGGTGAAGGGTAATGTCATGTTCTGTGCACCAGTCCAGAGTGAGTGAATCAGTTGTTGGTTCTTGGCTCATGTTGCCAGGTTACAGTCAGGGAGTTTGACCTTTACACAGCACTTTCAACACAAGTCTGGAATTAAATAGATGAAGGTAAAGGCTGCAGCAGCAGCACAAAGTTAAATGACAGGTTTTATAATACATATTCAGTGCAAGAAGGACCACAAACTAAAAGTTGTGGATGTAATAAAAAGTACTACCAATGCACCCAACAGAGCTTGTTTGGATCCAGCAAGTGCAATAATGGGTGCTTCTGGTAGCTTAGCAATAACACCTAATGTGTTCCCCAGCATTTTTCCCCAATACAAAATAGATGGATGGATGAGTAGATAAATAGGTGTATTTTTCAGTGCTTGAGCATCCTCCATGATATCATATCCCTGAAATCCACCCTCCTCATAACCCTGCAACTGCACCTGAACTCGTACTGCTGCTTTGCTTCTGATCCTTTTAGTGCTGTAATCCGCTTCAGCAAACAACCTCTCACTGTTCCCTTACCGTAAGCTGTTTTCCTCTGATGGGTTGATAACAGCTGTAAATTGGAAACTAATCCTAAAAGGTTTTTATTTTTCCGCTATGTTCTCTGTGCTCTCCCTCCCTTTCACCTGTGCCTCTCTGTTTCCCTCCAGACTTTCTCCACAGGGCAGGAGGGTAGCTCTCATACACTCCTGGTTTAAGAAACTCATATGTAATCATCTTTTTTTCTGCAAGTAATCTATGAGACACCACACGCAAAAGCCTTACTCTGCCATCTGAGAGGATACCTGTGGCAGACCATTCTTGGTCATGCTATATTTGAGAGAATGCTTACAGTATCCATTGTTCATCCAAACGCTTCCAATGACCCACGTTCAAATTTTTCAAGTGATCAATTCAAGTGACCTCCTGTGGTGGTGAGAAGCAAAGGCAGAAGTAGTGTGACATCAGAGAATGGTTGAGAGTGTAAATATCTATCATTTACAAGTGATGTGTTTATTTTAGTCTTTCCCTAACCCTAAGTTTAAGTTTTTTTTATTTCCCATTAAACTGTTAGTGCTGCTTCCAGTGACTGGAGCTAAGCTAGCTAAAAACCTGGGTCTCTCTCCACTGCTTCAGTCCAACTAGTGAGGGCTAGTTGAGACTTGTTGCGTTCGAACTGATGAAGCCCCTTGGATAAGAGGCGAAACGTCTTCCCAGACAAATACTAGTCCAGTTGCCTACGATTCAGATTTGCCCAGAAAAGAACTATGACCTGGATGAATGAGAATATTCACAGACGAGCTAAGCTAGCTGTTTACCATCAGTGAATACCTTCAAATGGTGACAGCTTGAAATTCCACCAGGGATACAATTATAGTAACTATTCAGTTATTCAGCAATTCAGTTCTGTTCCCTTGCGTTGATAAAAGAAAAAAACATACCAATTTTCCAAACTTCTTCATGTATTCCCAAGAAGATTTTTGCATTGACAATTTTTCAAATGGCAGTTGATGATCACACCAGAACCATATCTGACAAAAGTCCAGACCTTGTTCACCTTCACCTCAGGACACTGAACATATCCCCAAACTGTTGGATTTTTCAAATGTCGATGTAGACATACTGCCAAGTAAACAGGTCTCGTAATTACTGTACAGTACTTGACACTAATTGTACTTACCAGCGGTCAGCCAATGGCTTCTTCTGGGCTGCGGCAACACTATGGACAAGCCAGATGCAAAACTGCACCATAATACTTTATATACATATATGTTTGTATAAATATGTTAATATATTGGGGTGGGCTACAGCAGCGGTTCTCAACTGGTCTGGCTTTGGGACCCACCATCATCCCGTCATGACAAGACGAGACCCAAAACGAGGAAAATGTTCAACATCTAAAATGTTGAACAAAAAGACACAACATTACCAAAAAATGACACAAAATTACAACAAAAAAAAAGACACAAAATTACCAAAGAAGACACGTTTTCCAAAACAAGGCACAAGATTTACAAAAAAGACATAAAATGATCAGAAAAAGATGTTAAATGACAGAAAAAGGCACAAACCC
>CAFUXE010000195.1:441293-459827 GCA_903364295.1 Serranus cabrilla
CTTGAAGCACTGTTGAACGGAACTTTTTTGACATGAATGAAAATGGTAAATTGTTGTTGTTAAGAGAGAGAGATTCCAGGTCTACATTTCATTTGGTAATCAGCCTGTTTTATTAATGTGAACAGTGGTTTAAATGGCAGACACATTGTGTTTTGGGAGAACATGTTTTATATGCCACTCAGGACATTTTACAAGATTTATTCTTTTTATTATGGTAATGTATGGTCCATTTGCACAGTATTTTCCAATGGTATTATGAATAATTATCAGTATGGTAGTATATCTCTTTATTATGAACTAGCTCCAGTGGTTGGGCTAAGTATGACGGTTTGGCAAAGTGGTGCTGTTTTCTGATTGCCCTGCATTTTTATCAGCTGTCATAACCAGGTCATGGGCCTTATTTTTCTTCCTGTACTCCTTTTTTTTCTCAGAATTGTTTTCTTTTCCATTGTTTTTTTAAAATGTTCCACATTGTTTTAAGTGGTTGTTAGATATTAATTATTTGAGACATTCAGATTTATGCAAAAGCCATGAAAGGAGAAATGTTGTCCCAGCTATGTGGTCAAGCCACAAGCCCCAGTGTGTAGACAAAACAGAGGAAATTACGCTGCACATATTCTGTCAAGACGTAGACCTCACCAAATCCAATCTCCTGTGAAGTGCAACAAAGGAGGACTGTGTGATCAAATGTTGTCACCTCAAATAAACCACACTGTGAGTTTTCAAAGAAAAAAGTTAACAATGTCAGCCACCTTTGTGTCTCTCACTTTGAGGTGAACAATCGGGATGTAGTGTTAAAACAGCTCGCTGACATTTCTGACACTTATCTCAAGCATGCTGAAAATTTGGTGTTAGAATCCATCAAACTCCCAATTATCAAACTCACACAGACAAGCCATGGAAACGTGTGGGTAAGTGCGGCTGTCAGTTAATTGGTGGGATTACAGTGTTTGCTCATTATCACATACTAACACTGCTGATGAAAGGGAGAACTGCAGTATATCTGTGGTGAGGAACTTGTTTTGTTGCACATCTCTCAAACTGACTGTGATAGAATGTAATTGGTGTCATATTTAAAAGTGGCTTTGTCAACATGATCACATTGAGCCATCATATTCAATAACATTTTTAGAGTTTGAGATCCAATCACACTTCATTGGTATACTTTGCTTTTTGAATCAGTTCTTTGGTACTGCTGGTAACTTTTTCCTGATTTTACATCATTGTCTCCCCACTGAATCATGTCCCATCTCCTCTGTGCTCACTGTGAAAGTTGGAGTTTTACTTTTCAATGTGAAGACCTTTTTTGCTATTTCTTCAGTCCCATGCCTTATTCACCAAACATTTTCTCCCTCAGGGTGGTGTCAGAGGTTGTCCTTATGTCATCCATTGATTAGTCATGGGCCTTGTAGAGGACTATGGATACTAAGTATTCAAAACAATATTGCAGTCATTTTACACAAATGATTTAACAAAATGCAATATTTACTTTAAGTGAACAAACACATTTACAAGTGAAATATGAGTTTTAATCTGAAGTTTATTTACGGAAAAAGATTATTATGGAACATTTGAGTTCTGAACAGGTCAACACTTAGTTTGGATTGGGAAAAGACGGTTGTCTAATTCAAAACTGAACAAATAGACAGCAATTTCAAGCCTGAGACGCATTGGCCCTCATTTACGAAACGTGCGTACGGTGAAAAAGTGGTCATACGATAATTTCTACGCAAATTTATCAATTTGGACGTGAGCGGAGGGTACGATCAGATCTCACGTCAGGTCTCAGCTCGTGTACGCAAGTTTGAGTCAGTGTAAAGTCCCCATGACTGAGTCTTATAACTGTTATAGGCTGTTGTATCGATGCCTGGCATGGATAAAACTCTGTGGTGTTTGTTTGTTAAATAGTGACAAACAAAAGCATGTTATATCATTTATCATTAAAACATCATTAAAAATAAATAAACCCCGCAACTGTAAAATTCTTAAAACAGGCTACTAGCCTAGACGATTAAATGTTTATATTTAGCACATCACCGTTTTCCAGCACGGACACCAGCGGAGCGTCATTTCCAATATGAACTGCCACACACACCTCTGGTCGGCCTGGGACACAATTGCTACTAAATGTTAAGAATTTTATATAAGTTTTTATATTAGT
This sequence comes from Serranus cabrilla, assembly GCA_903364295.1. Taxonomy (NCBI): domain Eukaryota; kingdom Metazoa; phylum Chordata; class Actinopteri; order Perciformes; family Serranidae; genus Serranus; species Serranus cabrilla. The sequence continues at coordinate 443,455 of CAFUXE010000195.1, forward strand.
GTTCTAATAAATATCTCTTTCCATTATATCAGTATCATTTGCATATTGTACAGGCTATTAGGCTATATTGAGGATGTATAAATTCCAACCTCACCTCAGTTTTAATGTCTGCTGCTGTTTTGCTGACCGCTACACTGATTTCCTTTGATGAAACTTTTTAGGCTGCCAAACAAATCCAGTTGGTTCTGACTGGTGTGCACTTAGCTAATAGAGGTGACAAAAAAAGAAGAAAAAAACTCTCATTTTGGCCGTATGCGTCCTTCGGTGTCATAAACTCTCGGGGTGAGGCTGTATATATTAGGGCGTGCCATTTAAATGACGATTGTTTCTAACTGCCGCATTTATCAAGGAACAGTCATTCTTACGCTGTGATTGGCTTGATACGAACATTTCATGAATCACACGTGGACTCTGTCATAAGATGGTATACGTCTGCGCTAGTTCCTATGCTTGATTGATACATGAGGGCCAATGTGTTCACTCTAACATTCAACTGAAATTATGATCATATCCGACCTTAACCAATATACTTTTGTTGCATAACACAACCACACACCAGATCTAAGGAAAGAAACCCATACAAAATGTAGCATATCCTTCACTTGGTAAAACATTTCCGGCGAACCTAATCCTGGAAGCAATTACAGTATGATTTTAAATAGAATGGTGGTGGCTAAACAAGTTAGTAGCATTTAAATGTAATTTCTAGAAGACATGGGGAGAGAGACAGGGCAGCACAGGGCAGATAACATGTGACAATGGTCCTTCAGCGTCTGACACTGATAGAGGACAGAGGAGACTGACAATGTTCCAGGAATATAAGAACCATATTGATGAGACATTCTGTGCTCTGGTCGAGGTAAACAGGAAACATGTTGCCATGGAATAAGTGGTTTTCTGGCGGCCATCCTTTTTAGCCTATTTTGTTTGAAAACTACTTGTATGTTGAATTAGCAGCAATGATCTAACTTTTATTGGATTCTTTTGATACCAAAGGAAACTTAAATAGGTGGTGTTTTCAGGTAGCCTCTTTAGTTATAATAGTAGCTGTCTTTTTTTATTACTTCCACGTGTATAATATACTCAAAAAGTATTAGTCACACTGTCTGTTAAATTTGATGGAAATCATAACAACCAAGCACTAAGTTGATTGCTTTCTTCTTATTTAACCAAGCTTTCAGGATTTTCACTGGCTTTTAGATGGTCACACTAGATTTGCAAGGAAAAATGCAGAGATGGTGTGCATATGAACCTCAAAGTCTGACAGCAGTCTAAAGCCTGCTTGAAAGCAGCAGAGTTAAGCCTAAAGCTAAGTCTGCTTTATCTTGTCCGCTGATTAGGCACATCTGCGTGATGTTGTTGCTTGAGTATTTACAGGTGGGATGTGTTACCATTCACATAACAGTACAATGGTGAAGCAATACCAACACACTGTCCTTGTCTCACACATATAGTCCTTTCTATCTACTTCTCTCTGATTTTTTAGAACCTTTGTTTTAGAAATGTGCTATTATGTAATTTGGATAATTCCTCATTGGTATCATTGAAAACTAGCCTGACAACGTCAGACTCAATTTTTTTCTGAATGTGAGTCTGAAACTGATCCATTGGGCTGTGATTATGGGGCGTGTTTCAACCGAACCAGGAAAAAAAAATGCCTCTTCGCTCTATTGGATAGATCGACAACCAATCGGAGCAACGTAAGATGTGACGTATGTTCAGCCAGGATTCCAGGCTGCCGACAGTTTAAAAACTGCCTTAAGTGTATCAGGACAGACTGGACTTCCCTTTAATTTATTCTTTATTTTAGAGAACACCATTCTCATTGTTATCGTTACAAACATTTACCCCATATTAATGATGGATAAGAATAAGAATGCATGTATTTTTTGCATTAAATTCCTCTGTCAATGTTTGCTGTTCATTATTCACTTTAAAAGTTACATTAAAAAAAGATTTGCCCTATACTATCTGTGAGTATACTGAGTTATACAACTAAACATTGGGCTGTGGATGCAGTAGTTAAGTGTTAAGTCCTTTTCTCTCTTTTTTTTTAAATGTCAATAGGAACCAGAAACAGCTATGCAATCTTCAACCCAATCTCCTAATAATGAAAGAAAATTCAATAAAAATAGGCGAACCATAATAGAATTCAGTGAATAGCTGCCTAATAGCCAAAACAGCTTGTCCTTTCAGCAGCAGACAATCATCAGCTCTACAGACTTTGCACATGAATGAAAATCAAACCCATTCATATATGAGGTCATCGGCTGCAATGGGAAACGGACTGAAACAATGTAGTGAATTAATATTAATGATCTCAGGTCAGCACCCTTGTAACAATTACACTTCACACATTAGACCACACTTTGCCCGTGTTACCCCTTTAAACCTATTTGCATGCATAATGAGGGATTTGAATAAGAGGTCATCATTTATTAATGCTGTCATTTATATTTATGAACAGTGAGCTTTGGTAGTGTGGGCATGCTTTCAAAGAGCTCAGGATGAGTGTTGCCATTTGGTCAAGAGGAATTTGACAGGCCTGAGTGGGTCCCCCAACAGTAAGACACGATCACAGTGCAAATTCTAGTGGATCATATATAATTCCTGCAGCATGATGAAGTATCACCCATCACTTCTGACCAGGCTTTAAGACTGGAACTTCAAAATAACAATGAGTTGATTTAGCATTATGTAGTAAGTTGTTTTAATATAGAGAACGCTGACAGATTTAGTCTCACTTAATTGTATTACTGGAGCTGTATAAATGACTGACTGATAGCTGGTAATAAATGTTTGGCACTGTCTAGTGAGGTAATGAAGGCGACGATGTAGCTCAGAAATAGTTGGAAATAATGACATCTCATATTTGCAGTCTTCTCAGCGCCGGAGGAAATCTCTGCTGGGATGAAATATTGGGCAAAGGATTGAGACATAAAGCCATCTGCTTTGACTGTATTTCTGTCATGCTCTGTCCTACTTCATTCACCAAAGAACTAGAACTCAGACACCCGAGTGGGAGAGAGGAGAGAGAGAGAGAGCAAGAGATATCACGCTGAGTAAAAGTTTGTTTATTTCTGTCAGTGTCGAAGAAGCATGTGCAAAAAAATCTTGTTTCAACAGAGACGATCGGGTGTGTCGAGACAGCTTTCCAACGACGACTGTCATCAACTCCCCCAGTGATTTTCTTCTCTGAATTGCACAGGTAGTGCTTGCGGGAGCTAATACATTCACATTCTGGTTCCAACCATGCCTGATCAAGTTCAAGGTATCACTTGTAAAAACCTTGTGGGGAGAAATCGCACAGAAAAAAAGCCACCTATCTTATTGGGCTCAAGCGAAATGAAATCATAGTCGGACAGGAGTGGCAACGGCACAAATGGGAAGGAGCGTATCTTTAGCATAACTTGGGGTGTTCCAACGCACTTGGTCTTTGACTGATACAGAGTCCCTCGTCGGAACAAAGGTCTTTGAAAAGGAAGAGATTCATTGTGTAATCTGGAACTAAATCCACATGGTTCAGGAAGCAGAGCTGTACCCCAGAGAAAGATTACATGCATGCAGATAGGTTCCTTTTGAAAGTCTCTCACTCTTCATTTCCCAGTGCCTGCTGGATCTTTGGTCTATTTAAAACCTTTCGAAATATCACAGAGCTCCTTCACTTGCTGAACTTCTGCTCTGCAATCTTAACATGGAAAAATGTCCTTTTAAAATACAAAAGTGGTGTATTGTCATGATGTGGCTGCCGACCATCTGCAGGACTTGCAGTCAGGAAGAAAAGACTCATTAACACTGGCTGGAGAGAGTGGCTCGGGCCAAACTGACCCTGCACACAGTAGGAAGAAAAAGAGAGATGGCTCTACATTTCCAACCGTGCCTTAGTGTATCAGTAAGGATGGAGGAAGAGGAGAGGAGGAAGGGTACTCATTTGCGTGAGAGAAGTAGAGAGCTGGGGGGTGTTCAGCCACTGTTCAGAGCGAGTGGGAGAAGTGTGACATGCTTCTGGCAAATGGCGACGCAGACTCCCACACTCCCGGCCACCAATGCATCTCTACTGCTGGTCACAGAGGGCTTGACATGATCTTTTCTATCGTCGTGTCCTCTGCACGTCTCCCTCTCTCTTTGATTTGTGCCTGTCTGGACAGCTGAAGCCCTATCTCACATACAGCATGTTCTTGGCAATGTTGGCTGGTGGTGGGTTCAGCTACGAGTCTGTGCTTTTTTTAGATAAATTAGCCAAGATGGTCATGCATTCTCGAAAAAACTTACTCCCTTGGTAAGTCCATGGATGATAATAAAGTGTAACTTGAAAACGTGATTTCCAGGGTGCACTCAGAAGAAAACAATACCAACTGAACATGCCAAGATGCCAAAAATTATGTGATTCTCATTCCTTACAATATTATTGAGCACCTTAATAGGTTGCTCAACCATCTATCACAGAGTTCTGAAGTTACATTTGCATTTGTTGAGTGGCAACAGTTGTTTAATATATCAGCAGTTTGAATACCAGCTGACCAGGCACTGCCAATCATATTCACCCAGGTGTGCAGAGTAACCTGCTGTGATTGACTTACTTTAAGGATACGCCTAAATGACATAACAAACAAAAATAACGAATTTTAACAAATGTTACGTGGACTGCTATTCTTCTGCTAGTCATGATACAACACCACATTTCGTTGGATGGTATATTGTATCAGGAATAATTGCAATAAACAGTATGATTGTCATTGTTGGACCATTTAATTGTGTTGTAAATTTTTTTTTTTTTTAAAGCCCAGGCACTGTGCCCAAGGTTTCTAATAATTGTGAAACCCTGTTGATTTAATTATGTGGGCTATGATGGATATGTGGACATGACCTTAATATCTTTTGCTTTAATAAGTTTGTTTTTATTATTGTGACAGGCTTATGGACAGTAACATTACAATTACAACATTGTTTAAGTAGATAGCTTTTATTTAAATGTCCAATATTTAGCTTCACCCTCAAGAGGTACCTCTATCAAAACAATAAGAAAAGAGCCAACATGTTACTCACGGTTAGAATTCCTTCAGTGTTCATCATTCACTTTTACCGATTAAAGAGGGGCACTGTGACACTGTCCTCAACAGCAGAAGCTTTTTTTCCAACATTTAAAATAACCTAGGCTGCCCTTTACTATGATAAGTAAAAAGAACAGTTCATTTACGATTAATAATTTACAGTATACAGTAATGTTGTAATAGTGTTGGTATCATTGGGTGAACAAACATGTCATGTGTTAAGAATGATGTCTCACTTGTATATTTGTCTGCCTGTCTTTGTTTAACTTTGTTATCTTTAATTAGTTGTATGTCTATATTTGTACTCTTGCGTCTGGTGCTGTGTGTAAATATACTGAGAGCTCCAGCTGGAGTCATAGTCCTTGTACATGTCTACTGACAATGAAACTGATTCCAGCTGGGTAAAAAATCCTGCTATGTGCTTTTCATAAATCTTTTTGGTTTTTAATTGATCAAGGAGACTGCTCATAACTGTCTTTAGTACTTTTTATACCTTTCTCACTTCTTATACCATTTTTTCATACATGCTTCTGTGAAAGAGTGTCCAAGTACAGTACATCTCACATTTCAATTGCTGGGGTTTAAATTATGCCTAAACCCTAACCAATTTGTGTTACCACCAAGTACAGTGTTAAAAAAAAAAAAATATTAGAATAATTGTAAAGATTGGACCAGATCAGAAGACTTCAGGAATGACTGGAGCCAAGAAGATGGATGACCACAATGGGATAGAAAACAGAGGACACCACTGTAAATTTTAACTGCATATATTAAATATTTAAGTGACCTTCTGTTGTGGTTTCTGGGCTGACTTCTCTTTTAGAGGCCGTCCATACGGAGACGCTCTTTGCCTTAAATACAGATGTTTAGCATCGTTTGGGCCGACCGTACACACGAATCCCGTAAACGCACAGCCATAAAACAAACTTTTCTGAAACCTGGTCCCAGGGTGAATAAATCCGCAAACGCATCCCTTGCGTGTTCGTGTGGACGGCGAAGACGGATATCTGTGTTCCGATGATGTCATCGCCACACCCCTCAGGCTTAGCCTTCCACCTCTTATATCCCGCTAGTCATCTCATAACAACATCAACAAAAATGACGGACTACATGCTCGTGTTCCTGCTGGAGAAGATATCGAACCTATTAGGGTTACTAGGGTATCATGCTCCTGTGCCACCACCTTCAGCCTGATAAATAAATCATTGATGGACTTGAACAGGGTCTCTCAGCTGCTATCAGGGGCACTGTTAATGATTTATACTTGTTGTCATTAAAAGAAAAATATTGGACTCCCTCGCTAGCTAAAATAAACCGTAATTTCTCTTGCAGTCTTATGCGGAAACTATACTGGTAAAAAAATTGGAAATTGTACCACAAGCAATATGCCATCTAGTCATACTGTATTCAAGAGAAAGCAGACATTGTTACAGATAATTTCTCCCTGCAACTCCCATCAAAATGATTCAATTTGATATGTAGCACTACCTGAAGTAGTCAACTGTCCCTTTAAGTCATTATTTAAACATGTAATGCCTTTTAAGGGTGTTTTAGTAGAAAGTGAAACCAATTTCTTTTTTTTCACTCTGCTTGCTGCTATCACATCAATATGAACCTGAACTGAACCACAGGCAGAACTAAAAACAACTGTCAATTATTTTAATTGCTGTAATTTTAATAAAGCCATTTTGCTCTGACATTATAACTAAATAAGCAACATTAACTCTCACCATGCCAGTCACAAGTATATAACAGCCCTCTGGCCACATTGCCAACATGACACTAGCTTATGTGTGGAACTTTGACACCCAACTCATTTCTTCCACATATTTAACATATGGTGAAACCACAGTGCTATAGTGAATGCTTTTAATATTTCATGAGTTTACTTGAGTTCCAACCTTCGAGAGCTACGTAGCCGTCGATGAGATCATGGCAACAGATGGGCAAGTCATCCACTTGCTGCAAACAGGGTTATTTATAATGTGTTTGAGTGCAAATTCACACAAAAATACCACCCCTGAGAGAGTGAAGAAATATGGTGTGAAGCAGCAAAAAATCTTGCACCCTCACAAAGATGTGTCATACTGTAGATGAGAGACACCCTTTCTGTGCACACAGAGGACTATGAAGTATTGTCTCCAAAATAAACTGAGAGAGAAAAAAATTCAGCAGCTTTCACATGACCTCAGTGAGAGCCAAGCAGATTCGCCGCCATCTGCTTGTAGCTTTGACAATGATAGGAGTGGAGTTTTTAATATAGCAAAGGGGGCCAGGCAGTGCAGTGACATCCAAATGAGAAGCAGTGTGAACATGTCTGTTCACATTACAGTGAGATGGGAACGGTTTGTGTTTGTGAGTGCATGTGTGTAGGCCTTTGTATGTGCATAAAGGTGGGTGAGTGAGAGGATATGTGCCCAGACTAAGTGAGTGTGCATGTGTGTGTGTGAGTGGAGAGATTGTTGTTCATCCACAGGAGTGTGGGAAGGTAGAAGATGAAAGGTAGAGGGAAGCCATCTTCCAGAGTAGAAGCGACAAACATCTTCCTACTGAAACATCCCTTCATATCCACAGCTTCACATCTCATAAGAGTTCACTAAGACAAACAAGTCGCTTTCCATGACAGTGAGGTATTTCAGAAAGTTTAAGTACAATGGAAATGTCAAACACTACCTTTCATCCTTCTCTTACATAAACATCCCAATGCAAATATATTTTTGGAGGCAGTTTTCTAAATGTATTTTTGGTAACAAATTCAGTGAAGTTCTGAAATTGAAATTGAATATGAAATTGCAAATTACAAATATGCACTCGAGGCCACTTCATTAGGTACACGTGCGGCTGCTAGTTAACTGTGATATCTAATTAATCACATTGCAGCAACTCAATGCTGTAAGGAAAATCAGGGACCTTGTTAAAAGCGTTTGTACAAGAGGAGTGAACTTTTCAGATTTGTGTCAAAAGCTTTCTTATTTCTTGTCACAGAGACTTCAGACAAACTTTTTGTCATCCAGGCATCCTCTCATGTAGGTATACAACATCCAATTATTAATATTTTTAAATCATGATGTATGGCACAAAGAGCTATCGTAGCACCGCAAGGAACAAAGTATAGCAAGGCAATCAGAGATGGCAGAGTTGTTGCAAATAAAGAAATCATTGATGTTATCTATCCGATTTTCACATGCTAGTAACTATTTGATATTATGCCAGACATATTTGCAATCAAATTTGATATGAATGAAGTGGAACTCTGGATTGGCATTTACTATTCATTTACATAGTACATCAACATAATACATAACATAAATATAAGAATCTGAAAATGGCATGACCTCGGTTTGACCCATCAAGGTCACCCAAGGTCAAATTCAACAGTGTCATCGGAAAGCTATCATATGGTTTCCTATAGATGCTCCATTATAACTTAGTCGCTATCACCACTGGTTTTTGAGATATAGTCATGTATATCCTGGTGTGGAAACACACACAGACACTGCAGCCAAAAACAATACTTCACTCCCACTCCGTGGGGTGAAGTAAATATACTCACCAGCCACTTTAAAAGTTACAGCAGCGCAACTGCTCGGTAACGCAACTACCTAATCAGTCAATTACATGGAGGCAACTCATTGCATTTAGTCATTGTGAAGACGAGCTGCTGAAGTTCAAAGCGAGCATCAGAACGAGGAAGAAAGGTGATTTAAGTGACTTTGAACATAGCATCTTTGTTGGTGCCAGACATACTGGTCTGACTATTTCACAAACTGCTGATCTACTGAGATTTGTAATCACAACCATCTCCAGAGTTTACAGAGAATGGTCCAAAAGAGAAAATACCCAGTGAGCCTTGATGCCTTGTTGATGCCAGAGGTCAGAGGAGAATGGCCAGGCTGGTTCAAAAGTAACTCAAAATGGTTACAACCAAGGTCTGCAGAAGACCATCTCTGAACTCACAACATGTCCAACCTAAGCAGATGGGTTACAGCAGATGGAGACAACACCGGCACTTTATAAGGGTATATCTTGCTTCCTAATATAATTTCTTATAACAACATTCGTAACAGATAACAAAGCACTATATAATGAATTATATGGTCAAGTATCATAATGCTTCATACTGCTGGTCACTCAACAACAAGTTCCAATTGGGTGCTGCTTACATTTACCATATTTCTTCACAGTCCATATGAAAAATAAAGTAACATAACTGACACGTATATTTTAAGGTATATTATTACACCCTTGAAATGAGAGAAATTATTTTATATTATTTTTTTTATAATATTGTTTGGTGCTGCACAGGTAGTGTACATCAACAAAACTTTCTGAGGGCTCATCACAATCATCAACCGCTTTCACATTGCTTTTAGTACTTTCATCTGTAAAAACTAATGTGATTATTAAGACTTGAATGGCCTAATAAACACAATCAGATTTAAAGCACAAACTGGTCTCAGCTCAACTCAGATGTACAGTGAGCATATGGCCTGTGATGCAGTGATAGCTGTAGAGCATAAACAGGCTCATACGCATACCAAAGCATCTTTATTATGCCAGACAGTGGAAGATTAATAAGGTGATGTGTTTCGACTGTAATTGACCCAGTTAATGAGACCCTTGTTTTGTGGTTTCCTCCCCCGTAACCAACTGCGAGGGTGCTCAAAACAAGTGCCAAAAACTCCAATCTCTGCCAAATGAAATTGGCTTATTAATTCCAATTATACTGATCATTGAACACTCAAATGAAAAATGAAGACGTTTCAACTTGACTAATTGGCCCCAAGAGTGAGCGTATGTTTGAGTGGGTGTGTGTGTATGTGTGAATGAGAGCGAGGCAGACAGAACACACTGTCATATCATAGTGGTGGACAAAGGGGGACCTTAAATAAAGTGACTGGCATTTGGGTTACTCACTCTCTTTTTGTCCCTCTTGTTCTCCCACACACACACACACACACACATAGACACACACATAGACACACACACAGACACATACACATATAGACACACACACACACACACACATACTTTTTTGCTCTGTCTTTCCCTTGCTGTAGACAAAACAAGTAATTTGTGGTTGGCAGAAAATAAAAAAAATTTAAAAAATCCAAGTAATCTCAGTCAGGCCATCCATTAGAGTTGAGGTTGAGTGTAAAATATAAAACCTATATTTATGTCTTTTAAAATGTTTTTTTATTTTGTTTTATTCTACAAAAGTATTAGTTTTACCAGTTTATACCAATCTTGTTCCTAGTCTCCAAGAAACCTTTTGTTTTTTCTCAAATTGTTTGTTTTTATTCATCAATGTTGAAAAGTATTCTTTACTTCCATTACTTTCCATCACACATCCCCTTGACCGGGGTGCAACTTTTTATCAACCTGTCATTATCATTATCATTCAGCAGGTCATGCCTGAATAACCTGCAAATGGGACCCTACTTCACCCCCAATCCTCACTGACTGACCTTCATCTTTGCACCATTTGAGCACACTGTCTTCTGTTCTGTGTACGTACACATAGAGCAGCTTCATTTCATCTCCCCAAAACCAGAGACCGAGTAATATTCCTGCACAGAAATAATGCAGCCAGGTGTTCTGTGTGTCACTTCAAAACTTTAAAAACTTAATGTGAGAATAAGCAACTTTATTCAGTAATATGCACCATGTCAGCACAATAATAAAGATCTTAAAACTAGATTCTGACTCATGGTCTCATAAAGTAATGCAGCACCTGCCTTTTTAGACAGTTTCCATGATTCAGTGACAGTAAGATTAAAACCAGGTAATCAAAATGTCATATATTTGTCCTACTTAATATAGCCACAGTTCTTCCAATTGTAATCCAGTGCAAGTGGCATGACTACTTCTTCCTGCAGTGATTTGTGGTGCTATGTCAGTGAAACCTGACTCACCACAGACGACAGACCCCACAGCAAGAAACGCTACAGAGAAGCTATTCACAGAGACAGAGAGGCAGGCAAAGTGTTGGCCTGTTTATTTAGTTTTGGGGTTGGGACTGAAAAGAGCTGCTGGGAAATGACACACATCCACACGTGCAACTAGGTAAATATACAGACAGAGTACATACACATACACAATGCTGTTAAGTCTCAGCTGCACTATGCACTGTTTGAAAGAACTGTCTGTTTAAATCTCCAGAATGTTAATATAGAATGGTGAATCATCAGCTAGTGGGAGTTTTTTTTTCATGTTTGACAAATTGTGAAAAGGTATGTGATGTAATGTTGTATGTAATGTTTGTTTGTTTACTGGGAATCTCATAAAATGTAAAAAATAATATAAGACATATTTGTGGTCAAGTAACTTTCTGTTTCATTTGGTTGCCTTCCAATGGTGTAATGCTCCATTTGCACATGTGTCAGTGTTGTCATAAATTGACTTTTTGTCTACACAGTTTTATGGCATACATAAGTGCTCGTCATTTTGAAGTATATATTTTTTGGGAAGGATTTCATACATCAGATGTCTGGATCTTGAGCTGTCAAGCTCCGGGGTGTTCTGTGCATTCCAAACAGCATCAAAGAAACAAATATTTTTTAATGTGAACCTGATTTGTTCAGTTTTATCAACAGGTCCATTTCATTTGGAGAGGTTACTTCTGTAAAGAATTTGGTAGAAATCGTAACCAGGAGAAACTGACTGCAAAAAGGGCAATTATCAACTCACATGATCCCGTGCTACTCCACCAAAGTACTAGTATCACCAAACTCTGCCTTTTGTTATTGTTTTGATTGAGAGACCACTAGCTGTAGAAAATTATATATTGTGTATTCAATGACGTCACCACGTCGCACCCTGGAAAAACATTAATTCACCTTTTTTTTTTAATGATTTTCTGGAAATTCATTGAAGATTTTTCCTAAAATTGCATGGAAAAGTCAAAGGCAAAGAGTCTCACCTGAAACGTTAAAATTCTCCATACAACAATGACACTTTATTGATGTTAAAAACATTTTTGCTGCCATCCTAAAACTGTTGGAAATATCTATCATATCTGCTGTTACACAATGGTCCATTTAATACATTTAAGAAGCTAGTTTTGCTGTATGAATGCATAACTACCTGATTGCGTTCATACTAATGTTGCCATTTATTTCAAATGATATCTTCTGTTCATCTATATGGCGAGCTGCTATTATGTGTAATGGTAATTTCTCTCCATTGTATACTTGTTTACTGTATCTTTGCACTTAGGCATCTGTTGCATCTCATGTAAACCACTCCTACAACAGTCAATCCAGACAATAATTAGCAAATTTGATAGACAGAGTGGATTATAAGCATTACTGCAACAATGATGAGGATTCCGCCACTACCATTAATATGATGATTCTGTTGTTCTTACTCTGCGAGACATATAATCTTAAATCCTTAGACAGTATGTGGGTGTGTAGAATATGATTATAGGCTTTCATTATACACATAAATAGAGGAGAGAGAGCCGGAGCAAGTGGGAGAGAAGGAGGAGGACTGCCTCTGCAGAATGCTAAATGATGGAGGAAATACCAAACAGCATTAATGCTTACAAGAACAGAAAAAGACCAGAACAGAAACCGTGCTAATAAAGACAAAAAGAGAAATTTAAGTGAGCAAGGACAAGACAAGACAGATAGTGAAAGAAGGAAAGCGAGTAGAGGAGGAGAGGCGTCAAATCCACTTGTCACATGCAAAGATGTCAACCAAAGTGAGTTCTCTACAGCTTCGGATAAATCCATTTATTCTGTTAATAGCTGCTCTTATCAACCAGTGACTCATTGTAAAAGCACAATGTAATTTTCCTAATGCCCAAACAACTACTTCCAGTGGTGAACTTGGCCACCTCTGCTCTTCACTGTTGGCACTGGTATCAAACTCTGGGCTGGGAACCAGTATGCTGTTTCTGACAAAATGCTCAATCGTCTCTGGTGAGAATGTGTTTTGCAGAAGGAATCCCTGTTGTTGTTTTTACTATTCAGTGTGAACACACTCCGGTTTACTTTCCATTACTTGCCAGGGTCAAACACAGGACAACAAAAATATACAAATATAAGGTCCTTGTACTTCTATATTCTTCCCATGATGCAATTACTTGGCTACACCTCAGAAGGAAAAATCCTACTTACACTTCACTACAAAGTATATCTGCATTTCTCACAAGTATCAGAATTGTTACAAACCATGAACCACGAACCAATGATCTAGAAAAAAACAGATTAATCCATACTAAAATAATGATTAGTTGCACTTCCATACAATATAGAACATGCATTTTTTTTTAAATTCATGAATAATAATAATTTAACTATATAAAAGATCATCACATAAAAGTCATAGGGAACAATTACTATCAAGTACTATTAATCCTGTAAGTACATTTTCTCAGAAAAATAAAATTTTCAATGCAGGACATTTACATGTAACAGCGTACCTTTACAGTGTGGTATCAATACTGTTACTTAAGTGATGGATCTGAATACTTTCTCCTTCACTTCACCATCAGTATCAACACAGCTACAGGTTTGCAGGTGCATATCCAGTTTACGTGTTATCCCGTGTCAGTGTCTTTGTGCTGCATGTCTTTGGCTCCCATAGTCCAAAGACATGCAGCTTGTCTGTACCAAACCACAAAGATTGGAAACAGGAAAACCACTCGCCTTCTCCATCTGTAGTTTAAAACATTTGCTTGCCTGCACCAGTTTACATTACATCTTAGATGAACCAAAGGGGACTATTTATATCAGGACCTATTAGTGATAGTTATTAACCAGACAGTAATTAGTTAAATAACAAAATATGTGAATATTACTTGCTTTAGTTTATTTATGTTTTTAAAGAAATCCTTCATGAGACACTGCATTGAATCAGCCTAGCCAGTTGAACATCTCTCTCCAATAACACATCAGTACCTAATGCAGGAGCCTGCTTAAGCTTCAGTTTGGATGTGTTCTTCTGTTTTCAACTGCAGTCAGTTCACATGCTTCTTTTAGCCTGAGCTACAGCAAGGTTACCTCACCTAAAGTAAGCTAACTTTGCTTTGTTTGACCCAACAATGATAGAAATATGCCATGTTTGCTACTAAATGTGCTTCGATGAGAGCTGTTTGTTCAGGAACTTAAAATGTTCCATTATGATCGTAAATAGCAGCGCCCTCTAGTAGCTGTAGTAATATATGATGGACACCAAGGCCGAAATGACGTTGCGGTGTGTAAAAGGAAAGGGAGAAGCGAGAATACAGAGTAGAAACAACAACAAGGTCCACTTTAGGCCAGCAGGAGAGGTGATGGATGGGTCAACAAACACGGGACTTTGAACTAGGAGACCCATGTTCGTGTCCCATGGGAAACATCCAACGTGGTTACTTAACTTAACTTTCTGTGTGTAGCTATGCCATTTTTATATCATGTCACTTTATTTCACCTACATGACTACCTCACCTCTGGTAGGACATTTATTTTGCTTTTCTAATTACTTTTTGCTCGCCTCACCATTTTTCCTTACTATAACCATGTAGTGTCAATGCCTAAATCGAACAAAGCTGCCATCATTTCACAACAGGAGAGGCCGGTTTAAAACAATACCTGCATTGAGATGTGAGGACATGTTGATCTCTTGCCAGCTGTATGGTTGCAAACTTTGTACAGTGGGTCGTTTTTGAGGGTATAGGAACAAATAATCTACATGGTCATATCGTCTGGAAGACTTGTTCACTACAATGCGCAACTGGTGTTTGATACAGGTGTCAGAATACCCGCGCCTATGGCTAGTCTTACGCCCACCTTCTGGAGTTTGTTTTCCTCCAACTTGAGTTTGTAGTAGAACAGAATTTAATTAAATCATTAAATGCTCTAAGGGTATCCAAGTACATCACAGAAAGCCTAAAGGGGAAATATGAAAAACTGCATACCTGATGCTGAAGAAGCTTGTTGTGAATGCCGGCATGTCAATCTAACTGTGCTTTGTTAATATCCAGAGTGGCAGGACCTTCTGGTTAGCATGAGCTATTCTTGCCCTCTCAGTCAGCTGTATGGGTAAAATCTACATCATAAATATAAAACTGCTCAGAAAATGATTTCATAGGGCATGCTATTCTACTATAACTGTGCAGAAACTGCCTTGCATTAGCAGGGTAGACGGCTGTTTGAAGTTTGATGTTAGCTTTCACTTCCCTGAAAAGAAAATGACTGAAAACTTCATTAAAGAAGTCATCCAAAGTATCACTGGAGAAGCAAGGTGTTGCCTTGAGTTTCTATTGATGAAAAAAATGATTAAATCATGAGTCTTTCAACAAGCACTTACATCTGAAGGAGGGATGGGTTACCACAAGTGTGCCACCATTTATAAACCATCCAAACAAGATTGTTTAATGCAAAATTTCTAAACGTTGAGGTAAAGATTTAACAGAATATCTCTAAAATTATCTCTTCACAAAGGCCAAACAAAATCACAAGTCAGCCAGTCAAGGATGGATTGATGAACACCGTGTTGGGCTGTAAAGGTTTCTTTTTCCACACTTTATTCAATAGAACCTATTAGAGAGCAGTAAATGACTGTGGGGACATTATTTTCTTTCTGTGGAACATTTTTATAATTAATACAAAATCATAAGGCACTGGACTGAAGCTTGGCCGGAAGGCTGTTATTAGCAAGCCACACAAAGAATCCTGTCTGTATTTTCACCCAATTGTCCAACCAAAACCTAATCTAACGAGTGTATTCCGAGTCTCTTGGTGAAAAGTGCAATTCACTCCCACAACATGCAACCATACTTTTTAAATGTTCAATAATGAATTCTTTCAATTTTCAATTCATTTTTTTGGTTGGGCAATGGGAAAACTTCTTTTTTTGTCACTTAGTCATGAATCCAATCTCAGTTTTAGGCTAGCACTTCTATAGGTTCAGATAAAGCATTTTGATGGCATGAAACATCTTATGTTATGTATAATCATTTGACATGCTTAATAGTTGTCCCCTCTGGTGGACATGGTATTCAAATTAAATATATTTTTTGCCAAGCCGGTTCCTACCAGTTAAGGTGCTGACGTGCTGATGAATGCCTAAGTGTAATTTTATGATAAGTTTGTTTTTTTTAAGTTATTTGATGATGTTAAACATGTGCCTAGCTATGTGCATGGGTACTTCATAACTTTCATCATATTCTACATTATATTTTACATTGTAAAATCCTGCAGTATTTATTTACCTTACCATGTACTTTGTCCTATAAACTGAAGGAAGTAGTTTTGTGGCCCAAATGTTAACAAAAACTGTGCCTGTTACGTTGAAGGATGAAAACACAGTGATCTTTTGCGACCACTGGAG